>CAUYRH010045059.1:0-26153 GCA_963574655.1 Perodicticus potto
AAGTCTCTTGAATGTTATCGCAATCAGGTTGATGAAAATATCTCTGATTGTATCTGAAGCCCGTACACTGTACCCCATGACTGAATTATTGTACACAGATATGATTCAATAAAAACACACACACACACACACACACACACACACAAAAGAATTTTGTTGGTATTCCAACAAATTTGGAATATAAACTCAAAAAAAAATAAATAAATAAAAACAAAAAGATCTGAAAAGCAGCCAAAGAGAAGAGATAAACTGCCTTCAAAGGACTAAGAGTTCATTTGACAGCTAAACTTTCACTAGCAAAAATGGAAATCAAAAATAATAGAATCATATTTTTAGTGAGCAGCAAGAAAATAATTTTCACTTAGAATTCCATACTAAAACTGTCTTTCAGAACAAAGAAAAATTAAGACTTTTACCTAACAGATTCTATCAAAAAAAATCCTATAGTTCAGACAGAAGGAAATTGAGTCCAGATGCAAAAAGGAATTTGTAGTAAATAAAGTGAAGAATATATAGGTTAGTGTAAACAAACATTGGCCATGGACCCTTAACCTGAGTGGGATTCTCTAGGAAATGACTGAGTCTAAGATTTGCATGCAGAAGGTTTTGGAGACAATGCTCTACACCTGTTGGGGAGTAAAGTAAGTAGAATTGGCAGGGATAAAAAGTTGCCCTGGGATGTGGTCACAACGAAGACATCGTCCAATCCCACAGAGAGCTCTGGAGCCAGAATGGGCATAAAAGTTGTCCCATCTTTAGGGAGGGAAACCTTTTTCCCCACCATACACACTGACCAGACATTAGGTATAAGTTGCCACTGGGGAGGGGGCAGGACTTTGGGTAAGGCCATTCTATTCTGCTGAATTCCCAGGGGGGGACTCAGCTGAGAACCATCAGCCTCCAACACCACCAGCATCTGTCAGAAGGGGCAGCTCAGTCTCAAAAGGGGGATAAGGCAGTGTACACAGCACACACTGTCATGCTCTAAACACAGAAGAAAGAAAGAAATAGAATGGAAGATAAAATGGCATGTGAGTCAGGAAGGACGATAGAAACCAAAACATTTGAAAGTCCTTGTACTTTTTGGGACAAGAGTAAAGATGTTAATTAACTTTAGACGTTGATAAGACCAAATTTTTTAAAAATTAAAAACAAAAAAAAAATTTTTTAAAGGCAAAATCTACTGATTCTCAAGAGATAAGCTAAAACATAAGATAGGAAAAGTTAAAAGTATAAGGCTAAGGAAAGATACACAAGGCAAATACAAAAACGATCCAAACAACAACAAAAGCTCCATTAATATCAGACAAAATAGCCCTTAAAGCAAATAGAATTACTAGAGATTAAGGAGTCACTACAAAATGATAAGTTCTGTTCACCAAGAAGATAAAACAATTCTGAACTTGAAAACACTCATAACAAAGCCTCAAAAATATATTAGGCAAAAATTGTCAGAACCACAAAGAAGTACAACCATAAATGCAATCAATAAATCAGTAGGGACACTAAAGATGTAAACTAAGGCTCATGGAGGTGGAAACTTGTGACAGGGGTGGGATTTAGGGCCAGGGTGCCAAAAACTGCTACTCCAAACTGCTTTCGGCTATTCCCTCTGGATGAAATAGCAGAAATTGAAAGAGTCAAGGGACAGGAAGAGATACAACACTGATCATCAGACTCCGGTTGTAGCATGTATCTTTTTTGGTGGATATTTTCGTATTCCTCCCACCAGAATCTGTTAATACTGAGAGTGTTGAAATATATGCTGATGTCCATGAAAGCACAATGGAATGGTTTCTCAGACACCGATTAGGTTACTAATACAGTTGTTCCTAATTCATTGTTCTTTTTCATTGTTAGGTATCGATGGTGGAAAAAAACATATTTATTTCTTTGCTGCTCAGGACCAGTAACAACAATATTGATCTTCACAGAGAGAACTCTGCTTACTTCAAGTTATCTGAGAAAAGTGAGTTATCATAAAACAAAATCTTATCTGAAAAGAAGAGAGATGCCCCTTCCTAGCCTAGCATCTCTTCTGACTCTGCTCTACATTTTATCTTAAGAATAAGAAAGATCAGTTATGAAGTCAAACAAGCTCTAACCAATGTCTAAAAAACTTGCAAAATCGTTCGCCCAGAATATAAGGATTTTGCCTTTTTTTCCTTTAGTAGAAGTCCTGGATAATGGCACTTAGAGAAAAATGTTCCAGGGTAGGGGCCGTTCTTCTGTTTGAACGGGTTTCATCTTCTAGTAACTGTACACCAGGCCAAGCCCATCAGATGAAACGCTTACCAGGGGATGGCCCTCCCAGCTAAAGTTCCCATGAGGAAAGACAGCTGAGGCCTGGAAATGTGCTTCCTGGGAGATCCAGTGGAGGTGACAGACAGCTGGCCCCCAAAACACCAATCAGCCTCTGCCCGGGGCCAGGGCAGGCAGCCTGGAAGCCCAGCCCCTAGTTGAGAGGCCAGGGACCAGAGATTATCTTTAACCCTCTGGGATTCTTACCTATTGGGGGTCATTTATTTTTTAGAAAAAGAGGCCAGTACTATGCCCTCCTATTCTTCAGAGGAAAAAAAGCATGTTCTCAGACACACCAACTTTTGCTCACCAACTAGGAGGTCTGACTCTGATTAAAAACTATGACTCCAGGCCAGGCACAGTGGCTCACACCTGTAATCCTAGCACTCTGGGAGGCTGAGCTGGGTGGATTCCTGGAGCTCAGGAGTTTGAGACCAGCCTGATCAAGAGCAAGACCCTCTGGTTGCTACTAAAAATAGAAACATTAGCAGGGCATTGTGGCAGTCACCTGTAGTACAAATGCCTTGGGAGCCTGAGGCAAAAGGGTCCCTTGAATCCAAGAGTTTGAGGTTGTTGTGAGCTAGGCTGAGGCTACTGCATTCCAGGCAGCACAGTGAGACTTTATTTCAAAAAATAAAAAAATAAAAACATGGCTCCAACCTTAGTTTCCCATATGACATTTTTCTGAAGTAGCTGGTTTACTTTTTCGAGAGAAAGCAAGTGCTTGACAACATGAGTTCTCGGGTCAGTGTCTCAGTCTGAACTCTGGCCTCACCATTCACAGTGGCCTCTACTTAACCTAGCTGTACCTCCGTTTCTTCATCTGTCCAATGGGGATTGTAGTATCTGTCTCAAAAGGATGTTATTAGGATTGACTGAGTTCATCTCTGAAAGAGTTTAGATGAGTACGTGGCACGTATGACAATGAAGCAACATTCATCATGGTTGGTAGCTATATCTCATTGGTCGCCCCTTGTGAAGGTCCCTTGGTATCTTTTCTTGATCAGGCCAGCATGTAGTATAACCATCTCTTCATCTCTCACCCTGATTTATCTCTTACCTTCATTTTCTTACCTCACCTTTTTTCCTTATATAACAACTTATTTTCAGCAACCCCAGAGCTAGTATAATCCTAACTATTACTGAATTTGAGAAAATTTTCAAGGTCTTCTTTAACTAAGGAAGTCTTTCCCTGGGCTTGGGGGTTAGTGTTTGAAATAGGTGTTTTCACCCTATTCCCCAAACTCAAGATCTGTGCAAGTCCTCGTGGGTCACCCTGAATCTCTAACTCACTTTATCTCAATCTGCTCTAACTCACTTCCCTCATCCTGTGTCTGGTTTTCTCATCAGCTGGTCTCACCAGAGTTTACTGACCTGAATTCCCCTGTCCTAGACAAAACCCCTCCTGTCTTAGAGGACAGACTCCAATAGACATCTTGAGGCCAAAGCTGTAGGTCCACAACCCCAAAAAATTAATGTGAATGTCTCTACAGATGGCACAGGCCCAACCCAGCTGAGCTGGGAAGAAAATAAGTTTTGATTGACAGATGCTCCCACTTCTCCACTGGTCCTTTTCCTTCATCCGATGGCTTCAGCCATATCTGGCTTTCTCTATAGTCATCCCTCCTAGGAAACAAATTAACAAAAGCTGAGAAGTTGCCATCCTTGGCTTTGAATTTTAGAGAAAAATTTTGAAAAGAGAGCCAAAGACAAGACCCTCCGGTGGAAGCTCTGCAGATGTCAGGCTGTCTTTGGACGGGAATGGGGCAGGAGGAGACACCACTCCCAGCTGCCACTCACCCAATCTATCCATCAGGTCATCCCTGGCCACAGAGTCAACATATTATTCAAGGCACACAGTTGGTTCTAAACAAGTCTTTGTTGAATTAATTGGGCATTATTGTAAATAATGTGTAAATATCAGAATAAATGTCCCCCAGGGCACTGTTGAGCTGTACCTTAGACACACAGCTATGTAATGCGAGCTAGAAGAAAACTCATGTGTAGGAGGACCCAGGCTCTTCCAGGGCCGTTCCTGCTCTACTTCACGCCATCTTTCCTATAATTCTATACGGCTTGCACTCTTGTTATCCTTAGAATACAGAAGAGAGTCTCCAGAAGCCCAAATAACTTAGAAAAGCATTATACAGTACAAATGCAAAGGATTTTGGACTCCTTTTCCACTTCAAATGTTTGTCCTGATAAATTCTATGTTATCAAATAGATGACAACAGAACTATTCCTAAAGCAGCAGCTAGGGGCCCATAGGTGCTCCTACTATGTACTCATCTAGCCCTCACCCACCTCCCCTTGAAGAATCTGTCACCCTGAAAATACAATTGGAAGCCTCTGGGTTAAGGCTGGATTAAGCCAGACACACCTGCCTCAACCCCAGCTCCACTGCCCCAAAAACTGAGGGCTCTGCTTTCTGTCTGTCCTTCTGTACAGGGCAGGCTGGTTCTGATGACTGCCTGATGAGAGAGGGGTCTGAGGTGCTGCACACAGCCGGTACTGAGCAAATGGTAGCCAGGTGACAACTGTGTGTTTGCACAGTGAGCAAGTGACAGATCAGCCACAGGCCCAGCCAACTTCGAGTTCACACCTTGCCTGCCCCACTGCATAGACTCCTAGCCCCTAATTAGAACCTAGAGAGAGAGCACAGGACCCAAAGGCAAGCCAGTTTATGGTCAAATATGGAATGCTAACAAGAAGGAAAGAGCACCTGCAAAGCAGACGCTTCCCGACGGGCAGCCCTGGCCCCGCGCTCACGCACACGGCTGACTCCCCCAGCACCAAACAGCCACTGCAGGCTGAATCGGCTAATGTGGAAACGCCGATGTGGGGCCCTGGGGAACACGTGTGATGGCTGGGACAGCCTTGTGTAACTTGTCTTCAAACGCTGTGTTAAGAGTCTATGAAGTCTGAATTTCTTTTGATTTGTTTTAAGGTTTCTTTTCTAATACTTCGCAAATGTGATAGGAATTTGAAAATTTTGTAATAGATGTTAAAATGCTTAAAAGTGAAACACGTTAGAAGTTTTGAAATCAATTTGTCAGTTACTTTGCTATCAAAGCCTCATCATCAACTCTCTCTTTAAATGTAATTCTAAAAATAGGAAAGTTACCACCTTCCACCCTCTGCAGCTGCTATATCTTCTTATCCAGCCACTAAGAACAGACAGTATAGCAGACATGGGGTGTCCTTTATCTGCACCGCACTTCATCAGAGCGAGCACCCACAACCCTTTCCACACCAACTTCCACCACTACAGAGGACTCAGCAGGACCCAAAACACTGTCAGTTGTCACTGCCAAGGCTAGCAGAGCAGCTGGGTCTGGTTCAACCGGCATGGCCTGGGGAAGCCAGTGCCAATTTAGGGATAGCACAAGGCACCCCAATTTGAGCTCAGTGACCAGGAAGGTGACAAAGTGTCATCTCTTTGGGCTGTCACTCTGAACTGCAAACTTGAAGAGAATAGCAATGGGCTTTCCTATGAAGATGATTTAAGATCTAACTAGCTCTGAATCTGCACTATTTCTAAAAGTACAATTTCATGCAGCTTCATTACAGGAAATAACACTGTCCTAATTTGTATTTTTCTTTACTAAGAACTGTCAAATGGTGGCTCATTTCTTTACTTGAATGGGGCCATTAATGAGGTTTCACAGGTATAACACTAGACTCAGATTAATGTATAAGGTAAGCGGTTTAGAGTTGAGTTGTTCTACTGCTCTTTCAAATTATGCACCAAGTATATTCAAATAGTGTCCTCTTCTCCCTGAAATGCCCTTTGCTTCATCATAGTAGACAGAATAATGCCCTGCTAAAGATCTATACCCTAATCCCTAGAACCCGTGGTGTTTTTTATTCAGGAACAGGGTCTTTGCAGGTGTAATTCGATTAAGGACTTTAGGATGGAGAAACAGCCTGATTGTCCAGGTGGGCCCAAGGTAACCACAGAGGTCTATATAAGTAAGAGGGTGACAGGAACGTCAGGATCACACTTGTGATGATGGAAGCAGAAGTCATGGTGATGAAATTTCTGGCTTTGAAGATGGAGGGAAGGGATTCCAAGACAAATAATACAGGGCGTTCCTAGAAAATGGAAAAGACAAGGAAACAGACTCTCCCCAGAGAATCCAGGAGGACTCAGCACTGTAGACACCTTGATTTTTACCCAGTGAGACACAGTTCAGACTTCTGAGCTCCAGAACTGTAAGACACTAAGTTTATGGTAATTAGTTACAGCAGCCCCAGGAAACCAGTCCAGGCATGTTCCCTTCCTCATACTCTCTCCCTCCACATACCCAAAGAAGGGCAGCCTGGTAGAAGCACCAGCCTTCCTTTCTACTCCCACTGCCCAAGACCAGCAGCAGAGGTAAGATGGCTCTCTGGGTTCTGGCCCCTCACAGCATTTGCCCCACTGTGTCATCATTACCTGTTGGCTCGTCCACTTCCCACCAGACACTGAACTTCCGTAGGACAAGAACTGCATCTTGGTATCCACAAGATCTGTGGATCTTAAAACTGCTCTCAGCACAGTGTCTGGTACACACAGACCCTCAGAGATAAGCGATTAATTGCTATTTGAGAAAGATTTGAGTATTTTGTCTTCTACTGAAAATAATACCCATTTTCACCTGAGATCGTGAACATGTATTGGATGAATGAAAAAGTGCTGTTGAATCAAAGTGCATTCATGCATGAATGACATCAGAGAACAGTGACAGCCAGCCTGCTGGCCATTTTAGGCTCCCTATGTTTCCCCAAGGCCAGAAGATCAGCATCCTTCTCACCAGCCCTCTCTAAGGCCTCTTAACAGCTATTCCTGGGTTTAATGGAGATTTGCCAAATGTGAACTTCACTCAAGTAACTGTGTTTTAGGTTATTCTGTGCACAGGAATAGTGCCAGAAAGGGCTATCCATACCATTTAAGGAACTTGAAATTTTTATCTATATAAATAAAAGAAAAGAGTTACCAAAGCAATGCAGATATTTTTCTGAAGGAAGGGGGAAAAATGCCTCATCTAGGGATATAAAATTCTGAAGGGAACAGAAGCAAGATTTTATAAGACTGTTCAAGATAATGTCAAGTATAAGAACAAAAGAACATAAACTAAGGCTCAGAAAGGGTCAGACCCTCAAGGAATTTAGACAGAATTTCTTTAGACATAGAGAGTGAGTTTATAGACTAAAAATCAGAGGATCAGAAGAGAGGAGAGGCTTTGGTAAATAGCATAGAGCCTCTGTGAGTTGACCACCCAAGGGACTGTAACAAACTAATCAACATATGGAGGTGGTCAACATAAGGAACTAGGCCTACTGTACTGATACATACCTGTGGTGCATGTTCTGTCTATGAAAATTAGGCCAACTTAAGGAGGTGGTCAATGTAGGGAAGTGGTCAACTATACAGGCTCTGCTGTATATATGAAGCTCTTAGACCAAAATTGGGTGTTATGTTCAAATCATAGATCATGGCTTCTAATTCTCACAGCAACGTGAGTAATGGCTATTTTTTGGCAGTTTCCTTTTTATCTTTATTAAAACTTACTTTCAATTCTTTAATTTAGCCACTGGGCAATGCCTTAGGATGCATAATCCAGGCAACCTTGCTTGCAAAGGTTACCACACAGGGTTGGTCTCCTGGAAGAGGAAGCAGACAATCCAGAGTAAATGCACACCCCAGGGAATTCCTAGCTTTTAGGCCACAAAGGTGCTACAGGTTGAATTAGACCCTGTGCTTGTAATTCTTCTTTTCTTTCTCAGAAATGAGGCTGTTGTGATGAAATTCCCATAGACTCTGAGGACTATTATTATGTGTCTACTGTGTGCATAAGTCATTTATGACAAAAGATGCCAGTTATGGTCTGTGCTATTTACTTGTAAAGTTGCTAAACAAGTATCTTGGTCAATATGTATGATGTATTCAATGCGGAAAGAAAATCACTCCTAGAAGGAAGTAGGACTTGAACTAGGGGTTGTAGAATGGGTGGAAGTTGACTATGGGCAGAGAAAGAAAGCATGGGAGAGGGTCAGAAGAGGACTGGTGTGGGGATAACACATGTCTTCAGCTGAAGGCCCATGTGAGGTGGGTGTTAGCAACCTCCTTGGCATGGGACATGTCAGAATTGGAAGCAGGCCCAGGGGATAACAAACATTAGCGCAGGCTAGGTCAAAGTGACAAGTCCTTTGACGAGTAAGCCCAGGTCAAGTGAACCCCACTGCAGGCAATGTCTGACATGTAAAGTGGTGGACATCAGAGCAGCCTGGGTGGAAATGCTGAAGGCAGGACAAGGAGCAAAGCAGTCAGCTCATTTTCCCTGTGATTCTGCTCTGTGAAATGAGGAGACTGGTGCTAGTTTTTTTAAATGCACATTAAAAATAAAAAAATGTTATTTTATCAGATTGACACAATTTTTAAAAATATTGTCTTAGTCTACAAGGGCTGCTAGAACAGAACACCACCAACTGGGTATCATGTAAACAGCAGACATTTATTTCTCAGAGTTCTGAAGGCCCAGAAGTTCAAGATCAAGGCACCAGTAGATTTGGCAGTGTTCTTTTTATCTTTTTATTAGCTGGAACTGACTAAGACACCCTCAGACCCAGCCTCTCTAGACAATGGTCCAAGATGCAAGATTCTCCCTCTGACCTCTAAATACATGTCAAATGCTTCAAATGGTACACACCCCAAAACAGTGATCTATTCCAACACTGAGGAAAAGCTATGTCAGTCATCACATACACACAAAATTATGTGTAGTAGAATTTATTGGCAATCTGATGCTAATTTTGATCAAAATTCTGTCTATTACACATTGACATGAACTGACACTATCCTTAACATGTCTCTCTAATTCAACACAAACCAAATGATGCTAAACAACTAATGGTTAATTATAATGTTTCTTTCAGAGACACTCAATTATAAAAGAAGACTTTTGGAGAGAAGGAATAGCATTGTTGGAGATGCAATATTTACCGGGGGTAGGGGTGGGTAGCCGGCCTTCTACTTCTACTTGTACAATAGGCCTTGATTTCTGTCTTCTTTCAGATTTATTCAATGAACTGGTATGGTCAAAAGTGGTTCACAGTGTCTTGAATGCCCTTTCATATAGTGCATATGCTTTTGGATTGCCATCAACGTATGGCACAGTGAATAAAATCAACCTTTACTAAGTATGTAACAGGAACCCAGCTGTACAAGTACTTTCCTTATATCTCATCTCATTTAATCCTCACAATCTGTGAAATGGCTGTTGTAGCTGTCTTCCCAGATGAGAAAACCAAGACTTAGAAAGCATTGAGTTTTATAATTAGTAAAGCAAAGATTTAAACTCAAGTCTGCCTACTAAGGCCCAGATGCTCCTAATGATTATGAACATTCCATACCACTGATAGATTTTTGATTTAGATCAGGACATTTCCATGTTCCTTTGTCATCCTTACAATATCAGTTAACTAATAAATCCTTATGTCTCTGTATCACTTAGCAAGTTGATAAGTACTTTTAGATATATTCTTATTTGAATGTCTTTATAAGGCAGCAGGGTAAAAATTATCAACCTCAGTTTTATGAATAAGGAGATTAATGACCAGAGAGGTTAGAATTGAGGTAACATGGTTTAGAAAAGATGGACAATTTTATGGCTGGACATGATGGGACTAGAACTCTGGTATGCTCTGCAACACTGCATGGACCAAACGTAGAATTTTCATCAACATCGATAGGCGGTCATAGCAGTAGAAAAGCCATCAGAAATGGGTCTACCTGTGCTCCAAAAGCAGAAGTAGTGAAAGGAAGCCAAGATCAGCTTTGAGAAGCCTATGTCTTTCTCCTTAGGAAACTATTTCTGGCTCATGCTGAACAGATTAGAACATTCCAAACTCCTACCAGGACTAGGACTTAAACTAGAATCCAAAATATTGCCTTTCAATTTCCATAACATTTTTCTCCTTTCTAAAATTGCTCTCTTAATTGAAGATCTGCCTGTTCCTATCCCTTTCTCAGTTATTTTCCACAGTATGAAAATTACATAGGCAAAAATTTCTGTGCTTGTTCTGAAAACTGCAGCATGCCTGCATTCCTTCCCAATTTCAGATCTCCCCAGTATATCTGTGTTTTAAATGCTTTATTCCTGGTTAAAGAGAAATTAGATGGCATTTGGCTAAAGATCCAAGAATATACAACTTCCATCTTCTCCCCAGGGGCCTCAAGACAGGAAACACACAAGGAGAAATAGTAAGAGTGAAACAAAATACCACTTTCTTATTAGCCAGATGCGAGTATTTTAGATGAATCCTATTTCCCATACACCACTCTGGACCGTAGGGAAATCCCACCGACCATTATCCTATATTTATGTTCCAGGAGTAATCGTGACAACCTTGGACTGCATCCCTGGAAACTTTCCCTCTGTCAATCAGCCAACACATACCAAATCATATCTTCAGAGACCGCGAAAACTGAAACTCAACATATAATGGGAATGAGATGAGGTTACCACGGAGCTAACAATGTGCTCTGTTCTTCTAGGCCGCCCCGTCCTGTCAGCAGCTTCAGATGAGGGACAAAGCTGCCAAGAGAGTCAGCGAAGAGCAGAGGAAATTGCCCCCACGAGTGAGGAGTGGGCAGATCTCCCTAACGGGACGGGAGCGCCGAGGGGTTAAATGCGAAGTCAGGTGTGCGAGTGGGACCTCAGGGCTGGATGTGCCAGTCCAAGATTTAAACAGATGGAAAGCGCCTCTTTTGTCCTTGAGAGGAGAGATAAACATAATAAAAAGGAATGTGATGCATGTTTCTTAAATTTCTCTCTTCAGTCACTTCTCAGCCATCTATTTCCTAAATGTTACAGGAACTTAATGCTACAATAATTCAATAGGCAGGAAGATACAGTCAGCCCTGATACCCAGGATCTAATAATTGAAGCATATACCACTGAGGTATTTAGTTATTGGTTAGAATATGTTTTTGCAACCACTCTTCAACAGTTTAAATTTTTTCCCACCCCGTCTTGCTAATTCTATGCATTAAAAACTGAAATGCATCCAGATTTCCATTTCCAAAGAGACGTGTTCCAAATAAGCTGGCTATACATAAACCAAAGCCTGATTTAAAAAAAAAAAAAAAAATCTGTATGTACATAAGCTGTAGCAAATTATACAATAATATTTTTCCTGTTGCCCTTATAGCCCCTGGAATCACAAAGCTAAAATGCAAACTCAGGAAATTGGTTATACTTCTTAGGTTATTTTGACTAAGATTCATTTTAAATGACTCTTAATAGAATCTTACACTCACAGAAGGTGCCCCGAGGCCACAAACTCCCACAGGTGTGTTTTGTTCAGCCAGCACAAAGCATTTACAGTTTTTTAAATCTGTTGCCAATATTCAAAGATCAGGAAATTTCTCAGAAGAGAAGTAGGTTTTCTGGCTTCTCCTTTAAAACCAGAAGCTCTGGCCATGAGGTGCAGGGTTCCCACATGGTAGCATCTGCCAAAGTGGGAGGAGAGCTGTTCCCTGCAGACAGACAGAGGACTCTGGGCCTCCACTGCCGCCACCAGCTGGCTTCGTCCCTCCCAATCCTTGCAGACACTTGAGTTTGCAAACCCTGATCTGAAGCAATGGTTTGCAAATAAGGGTTTTATCAGAATCACCTCGAGAGGACTCTCCACTTCACCCCTACCCCCAATGCCTATGGCGAATGCCTTAAATGTTATCCAGTCCACAGAGAAGTATAAAAAAAGTGTTACCTTTTCCTAAGGATGTTAGTTTGTGTTCCACTCCTGTCACTAAGGTCATAATGGATTCTACTATACAAGTATATCTGACAATCAAAACTTTTCATCAATTTGCCTAAATTCATTCAAACAACCAATCAATATGGGGGGTGGGGTGAATCAACCTAATTCATTTTATCCTGAAAAACTGGCAAGTTATCTTAGTTAAAATGGTCAAATAATTGCTATCATCTGTGATATAGCTGATTTTGACGTTTTAACCCCTGCTTTGAGCCTCTGATGAAAAAACATTTTTTAAACAAGTTCCAGTCAAAGCAATTGGTTCTATGAGTCCCCCTGTATAAGAACTGGAATCCTGTCTCACAGCTACCTTTCCAACAAATTAGAAAACAAACCAACCCCCCAATTCTAGGCTAAACTAGGGTTGCTCAAACTGTGGCCTACATACCAGCAGCAAGGCAGCAGCTGAGAGCTTGTTGGAAATGCAGAGTCTCGGGCCCCATCTCATGTCTACTGAATCAGACACTTTGGGGCTGGAGTCCAGCAATCTGTGTTTTTAAAAGCCCTCCAGGTGATTACAATGTGTGCTGAGAATAATGAGTAATTCAGAATCTTATGAAAAACAAATAAAAAATCCAGATTCCTGAGCCCTGCTGCCAAGTGCATTTCTAACAAATTCCAAGGTGATGCTGCTTCTGCTGGCCAAGGGACAACACTCTGAGTGACACCACTCTAGACTAGTGTTCTCAGCCCTGACTGCCCAGGGGAACCACCTCAAAAGGATGAGTGAGAAAGAGAGACTATTGCTCAGGCCCCACCACAAACCTACTGATTCAGGAATCTCAAGAGGTAGAGCCACACTCCGGTGTTTTTGAGAAGTCCCCCCAGGTAATTCTGACAGTCCGGTTGAGAGCCACTGCTCTCAGCACAACTAATCCCTACCATCAATTCTAGGTGCCCTAACCCCCTGATGTACTCATTCGTCTTCTCTAGAAATGTTCTGAGATCATCTCTGTCTTTAGAGACAGACATGGCAAAGAATCTCAGCTATTTCAGTAACCCTTTCAAAGTCCAGTCTCTCATCAGTTTGGTGAGATTTCTCCCCAACAGTCATTTTCTGACCCATTCGCAGATTCATATTTGAAGATAGTGTTATTTGGGGATAACTGCTACGGGGCAATGTCAGCAGATTGTTTCTGCCAGTAGGTAGAACCCATGGCCATGAAAATCAGACATCCTCCAAATAACACATTCCATGGCAAAAACTAAATGTTTTGGCTGAGGAAAGAGGCACACAGATGTTGTAACATTCTCCGCACCAGTGCATTGCCTTCCAAGCAGCTTCCACAACTCCAAAAGAGATTGGTTTAACCTGTTAACTTGAGTCAGCAAAGGCATCAGTATGGCAGCAGGGGTCGGGGGACTGTGCACACAACTTTAAAATCCTCTTCATATGCCAGTTAAGGCAGCGATTGCTCAAGGAGATGGGCTGTTCACTGTACAAAACCATTTCAGGTACTTCACAGAACTTTTGACAAGAAGAAATGTGGGTAGATGCCAATGCTTGCCCCAAACCTTCCTTTTAAAATGTCTTTAAAAATATTCCATAGACACCAATGGATCAAGACACCTTAAGACTTGAGTTTTTCCCTAAAGAAGCCTGTACTAGTGACAGTGTATCAAACAAGGGGAAGCAGTAAAATGAAAACAAAATGCATATTCATGAGTAATAACAGAGTAAAAAGACACTACGGGAGAACATATTGATAAAAAAAAAAAATCTTCCTAGTGAAAGTAGTGTATATATTTTAGCCTTATAAAAATACACTTGAAAGAGGAAAAAAACTTTTTTTTTCATTTTGGCTTTATTAAAACAACAAGAGACTTTGTGTCTCCCATCAAAGCACACCCAGGCCCTTTTGTCATGTCTGAAAAACTATTGATTCCTCTATTAAATTGTGCTATATGGAAAAATCTTGACAAGAGCAATATCATTTATTAGACTAACAAATACGTTAGTTGAACCAGCTTTGGAGACTTCTAAAATCCATTATACTACTGCAGCTCTTTTTCAGAGACCAGGATGTATTACAGAGACCAATTCTCAGGACAGAGTATGACTAATTTACTTGCACATTCCAAGGGACCATTATTTCTTAGGAAGAGTAGAAAAATTATAACCTTCAACTTTGGGGAAAATCACCAACAGCTGATGTGTCTATACTGAATATCTCAACAAGCTGAATGTAAATTCCCTAATATTTCCATCCTCAGCATTTTCTGACACCAAAATGTTTACAAAGAGAAAAAAATAAGAGGCAGGACAACAAAGCAAAACTGACCAGATATTTTGAGCTACTCTTTGAGAAAAACAAGCAACTAATGTGTGTAAGGTTATCAAACCCTCATCCTGATCTTGCCCATTATCATCTCACTTTTCTATATGCCCTCATCTGCTTTTCACCCTGTATCTATTCCTTCTTTCCTGTGGACAATGAGACCATAGTGCCCTTTTAAATCCTCAAATAATATATCCTACTCCCAGCCAAATGCATTATCCTCCGTGGCAAGGAGCAAGCTATGCCAGACTCAGAGATCTACAGGCTACATCAGAGCTCTCCTTGACCCAACACTCCCGTTTGCCAGGAGGGAACTGAGGACTAGAAAGGGAGGAGCCTTGCCAGATGGGGGTATAAATCCTCGGCAGAGCTGGAGTCCCAGTGTCACTTGCTTTCCATCTCTCTGCCACACAAACTCTCTTCATCCGCTGTAAATATGGCGGAAAAAATCAGGCTCCATCTTAACTCTTAGCACTCTGAGGCCCTTGTGGTAACCTAAAATACTCACCTGGAGACTTTCTCCATGCTCTTAATGATCAATGAATGCAGTGCCTAGCTCCTGTGTGGAAATCAACACACAGCCCTCCCCAGAGGCACACCCAACCCGGGGACCCCTGTGCTAGTTGCGTGGGGTCTTTCCAGGGGCAGAAGTCAGGGAGGAAGGAAAAGACTCTCAAGCTGCCTCTGACTCCCAAGAGTAACACGCTGGCTCAGCCACATGCCAGTCCTTCCAGCCTCAGGAAGAAAGGTTCAAGACCACAGGGGATTTCAAAATAAATTTCCAGTGAGCACAAAAGGAAGAGGAAAACTACATTGCCTTCGTCTATAACCAGATAAGAGGCTCAATGCCAAGGAGACTAGAGAATCGTGACAACATCACCCTTGGTCAGCCTCTGCATTATGTAGAGGGGAGAATATAGAATAGCAGGTGGAGGGAACCAAGAGGTGAGAGACAGAGGAGGGAAGAAAAAGGGGAGGAGGAGAAGAGCAGGGCTGAAAACATAGGTGAACAAAAGGGAAAAAGGATGAGGAAAAGGCTTGAGTTCTGAAAAGGAGTTGTAGGAGGGCCTTTGATGTTTACCCAGATCCTATGCTCTTTGCCTCTGGGACCATCTGGGCCCACAAAGGGATTATTCTTCCCAGTGGTGAGTCCAGGGGACTAGTCCAGGCCAGGGTAGGTGGAAGTGATGTGAGGAGAGGTACTCAGCACCAGCACAAGCCCCTCCAGCCTGGGGAGGGTGGGGGCACTAAGTACTACAGGGAGTACCAAAAGTTGGTGAAATCCACAATGTGGAGCCAACCCCAAGGAGACATTTGTCTTGGAGAATCACCTAGATCTCCAGGCAATTTTGCTTAAGTAAACTTTGCTGTTTAGACATTGACATTTAGAGGTTGTTACTGCAGCATAAGCTCCCCTCTCCTCTTTGACAGAAGAATAGATAAAGAGGAGAAAGCAGAGAAGAAGAAATGATAGAAAACAAGAAAGAAGAGATGAAAGGGGGACAGGAGAAGAGAGTGGGAGAAAAAGAAAAAAGAAAATGGGAGAGCCAAATGCAACCACCACTCCTGTAAATGGTCTCATCCTTGTTCTACCAACTCTGGGAGCAGGACAGACAGGAGACCTGCTCCGCAACAGCTCCTGAGAGAGAGGTCAGTGACAAGTGCACCACTGCGACACACCTGTACTCCTCTCCCTGCTGAGTTGTACTTCATGCAATGCTGTTTATTAAATATTTATTGAACAATGCTAAATGCCAAGCATTGTAGTAAGGAAGCTGAGGAATACAGAAGAGACTAACACTCCATGGAGCTTATGAACTATTTATTTATTTATAGACAGTGTCTTGCTCTGTCACCCCAGCTAGAGGACAATGGCATCATCATAGCTCACTGCAACCTCAAACCCTAGTGATCCTCCTATCTCAGCCTCCTGATTTTGTTGTTTTGTTTTGTTTTTTAATTTTTTCAAGAGATGGGGGTCTTGCTCAGACTGGTATTGAACTTCTGGCCTCAAGCAATCCTTTCATCTCAGCCTCTCAAAGTGCTAGGATTTCCTTCCTTTAAACTCTGCAAATAACCCCTTCCAATATTCCACCTGGCACATAGACAAAAATAATTGCAAACTTGAGACAATCATTAGCCAGGGATAAGTTTGAGGAAAGAGCTCCAGAGTTGGACTGCCAGTTCTGCCAGGAGCCAGCTGTGGAAACTTGGTGAGAAACTTACCAGAACTGAGAGTCAGTTTCCTCCTCTCTAATAAAGAAGTTAGATCTGGTGACCTCTATGCCACTTCCAACTCTCATAATAAGGGTGATAACAGCAATTAACACTTACTGACCTCTTATCACATGTCAGGCACCAAGTTTGGATTATTGTATTTAATCCTTCATCAACCCTATAAAGTCAATGATATTGTTCTCATTTTGCAGATGAGTAAATTAAGCTGAAAAGACTTCCCCAAGACCACAGAGCTAGTAAGTGGTAGAACTATGGTCTGATGGGAAATCTGACCAAATACCGAACCTGCACTCTTAACCACTCTGCCAGGAGCTGTCACCATAAATTGTGTCTATTTCTATGGTCAAAGGAAAATTAAATGTGGGACACGAAGCAGGTGTGTTTTAACACTCTCTCTGAGATGCTCATACTCTACCCACTCTAACCCCAGGAAAGAGTCCTAAAAGAGAAGTGCCTTCTAGAAGCAAAGTCTAACCATTACTGTCCATCTCGTTTAGAAATGAAGGACTTCTCTCTTGCCTGTCTATTGTTGCTGCTCTGTGTTGATCTGATTGCCCCATCTGGTCCACAAAAAGGACATCGTGCGTCTTCCCTTTCGCCCTCACACCGTCTTTCTCAGCTCCTGTGACTGTCTGGGCTAAGCTCCTGCCTCTCCTGTGTCTGCATCAGACCAGCCAGGCAGCCACTGAGCCAGCTTGCAGCCTTCCTGCCCGCAGTTCCTCAGGGCCCGGTCAGCTTCCCCGAAACATCTCCACACATCACTCTTTGTTTCAGCCAATGTTGGTTACCTGTGTTTCTGTCCTTAGAACTAAATAAGGAAGTAACCCAACAAACAATTACAGACATTTTTTTCTCTAGGCTTGTAATGGAACGTCAGGCTAACCACATAGTCGGTGAATCTTGGGAAACCTAACTTTTTAATTAAAAAGCTGTTTCAAAGGAGCACTTTAGTAGAAATTCTAAGTAACTGCCTGCCAACTCCACTACCATGCCTATGGAGCTCAGAGATGAGAATTGAATGCAGAGGAAACAAGGTTTTGACTGTCCACTCTGAGGGAGGGAGATTCCTTAAAACAGACAGCCAGGGTGGGGGGCTGCGTCCTGATCCAGTGCCCTAGAGCACCTTCATCTCCACAGAGATCCCACTCTGCCCAAGGGTGCCATACACAGCCTCAAGTCCATTCTGTTTGTCTGCGGTGTGTCTCGTGCACTTAGAAAATGCTTTAATGTATTGTTAGTCTTTGTAAACAAAAGATCTCACATAGAACCCAGATTTCAGACTTGCTTGAAGTCAGAAGATCTGGTGAAACACGCAGCGAGCACCCTCCAGGGTCATCATGGGCATAACGGGGAGCAGTGGCTGCCCTCTTTGGATCGGGCCTGAGCTCTCCAGTTCTCTCATCACTCCCAGTTTCGCACACACTGGCCTGCTTGTCTATCTGTCACCGCCCTGAATCCTGCAGGCTGCTTAATGTTGCTTGGTGACTTGGGAGAAGGAGATTAAGATAGTTTGTGAGTATGTATCCAGGCACCAAAAGCCTTTCCAAAACTGCTGGCCTGATTGTTCTCCTCTTCATCTCCCTGTGACTAATCCTCCACCCAGCCTTGCCTCACTGGACCTGTAGATGAAGGCTCACCAAGACCAGGGTCTGAGCCTAGCACCCTACCCCCGCGTGGCACTGCTGGTCATTACGTGGGGCCTCGACGCTGAGTGCCATACGCTGGACAGCATGATCACTGTAGAAGGCAGGTCAGCTTCACATAGGGCGCCCCACCCACCCTGTGCCTTCTTCATTCAACACCTTTATCTGCAGGGTTACTATGAGCCTGCACTGCTCTGTCCTCATGGAGTTTATTCTCTATGGGGGAAAGACAGACAACAAACAGTATGTAATACATCAGATGTTGGTAAGTGTGAAGAAAGATGGAGCACAGAACAGAGGTAGAGGGTGACAGGAATGCTATTTTAGATGCAGTGATAAGGAAAATTCTAATATAGCAACATTTGCACTAAGACCTAAAAGAAAAGACAATCTGTGTGGGAAGAGTCTTCCAGACAAATGGAAGAACCAGTCGAGAACCCTGGGGCACTTCTGTGCTTGGTGCAATGTCAGAACAACAGAGGCCAGTGTGGCTGGGTCAGAGTACATAGGAGGAAAGTGATGGAAAGTGGGGACAAGAGATCACAGCCTGCATAATTGTTTGGTTAGATCACACAAGGCTTTGAAGGCCACGTAAAGACTTTTGACTTGTAAACCAAGTGGCAAGGAGCCCCAGTGGAGAGTTTTAAGAATAGGCGTAATATAATCGAACCTAAGTTTTTTTTTTTTTTTTAATTAAATCATAGCTGTGTACATTAATGCAATCATGGGGTACAATGTGCTGGTTTTGCATACAATTTGAAATATTTTCATCGAACTGGTTATCATAGCCTTCATGGCATTTTCATAGTTATTGTGTTCAGACATTTATATTCTACATTTAGTAAGTTTCACCTAAGTTTTAAAAGAACCACTCACATGACTTGAACGTGCATGTTCTTAAGATTGTTCTCAACAGCCAAAGACTGGAAAACAAATCCAAATGTCTATCAGCTGGAGAGTGGATAATCAAACGTGGCGTATGATTAATAACACAGTGCAATGTTATTTGCAGTCAAGAGGAACGAAATACTGATACATATTATGACATAGATAACTCTAAGAAATATTCGGATAAGTGGAAGAAGCCAGACACAAAAGACCACAACACAAACTGCATGATTCCATCACATGACGTGTCCAGAAAGTGCAAATTCAGAGACAGAAAGGAGACTGGCAGTTTCCTGGGGCTGGGGACGAGAGTAGGGATAACAACAGATGGACTTGGGAGATGTCTTTGAAGTGGTGGAAATTTTCTAACGCTGGACTTTGTAAATGCACTGAGAATCATTGATTTTATACTTAACACAGGTGAGTTTTATGCTGTATAATATCGTATCTCAATAAAGCTGTGTTTAAAAAAAAAAGATATTGTTCCAGCTTCTCTGTAGAAAATAAACTATAAGGGAATGGGGTGAAATCAGGAAACCCCCTTTAAAGGTTCATGTAATTATCCAGGTGAATGTCAATGGGGACTTGGACCATGGTGTCCAGTGGAGGTGGTCAGACACTGGACATATCTACACACAGAACCTACAGAATTGGCCAATAGTGAGAAAGAGAGAAAGCAAGATTGATGCCAAGATGTTTATTGGGTGAATGAAGTTGTCATTTACTGAAATGGGAGCGCCGGTGGGAGGAGCAGCCATGGGAGGGAGCGTGAGCTCTGAGTCCTGTCTTAGCAGCCGGGACATGGTGAGACGCCCACTAAGCGAGGAAGCTGGGAAATCAAGTGGGATTGACTATGTAAGTTCAGGGGAGAGGCTGCTTGAGTAAACTGGAATCAGTGGAAAGAACACAGCTGAACTGAGGTTTAGCAGAATGCCTGAGCATCCGCATTATGCAGGCTGCTGGTAAGATGCAATGGCCAGGAGTACACACAGACACACGTACGCACACACAGCACATACACACACATACGTGAATCCTTAGGGTTGCACAGACAAAGTATATGTCTACCGTTAAAAGTTAGGCAGGTACCTCTGAGGTAAAACTCTGAACTAGGGGCTGAGGGAGAAGTGTAAATAGAGGGCAAAGGAAATAGAATGCTCTTTACGTGTACCATTTTCATAAAGAAATACCATCCAATAACAATGCAATGTTGGGATGAGGAGGCTTAATACTATCTAGATATTAATCATCCTAAATTAATATGGAACTAAAATAATATTGTGATATAATCCTAAAAAGGTAAACAAAACTTTAAAGGTAAAGCAGGCAGCAGTGTGATATTTGCCTGCTGCTTTTTTCCCCAGGCATCACAAAATCATAGAACCTTAAGCACGGATAGGATCTTAGAGCCCAAGACTGAGTTACACAAACAGAACACAGAGCCCCTAAAGGTGGGTCAACTTGCACAAGAGCACGTTCTGAATTTCCTTAGGAAGCTCAGACAAAAAGTAACTGCATATCTACCTACCTTCCAGAGGAAAATTATAGTGCTGCAACCCTCTGCCTTCCAGACCCTCTTCTGTACAGCACGGACTGATGCTTCTGGGTATTTTTCTGACTGGTGTGGGACTAGGGGAGCAATGGGAAGGAAGATGGCTGTGGAGGTCTGAGGGGAGCGAGCTGGTGGCAGTGGGACATTGCTCAGCGGCTGTGCTGACAGGGACGTGGGTCTGTCACCCGCCTCCTCCTGGAACAGCTGTGCTGCTCCTTCCCTTCCTTCCCCCATCTCTTACTTTTTACTTACTTCCTAGGTAAGCTGGCCTTTCCCTTGGACTTTCATGAATAGATACTTTGCCCACATCTGACCTTCCTGTATATTACAGGCATCTTTTAGTTTTCTGGGCCCACTGTGTCCTTTTTAAGATTTAACTCAAACTGGTTTGTGCCAGTTACACATGGAAGGGGAACCCACTGTCATACTTCACTTCAGGGACTCATGGAAGCCTTAACCTCCTCTCATCCCCTGGCTCCGATGCCTACCACCCCTGAATTCTCACACTTGCTCTGTCTGGGATGTGACATCCTTCTCCACACCTTGTTGCTCTGCGGGCCAGCCCCTTCCTCTTTTTCCTTCTTTCTTCTGAAGTTCCAGACACTAGGAGTCCCAGTTCAGGCTGGGAGTTGAGGGAACTTTACTAAGATATAGAAAGGTGGAGGAGGTGACTGTACATGTCATAGTGCAGACAGCCCTGTCATCAGTAGGCCCACAGGTACACTTCCAGGCTGGCCTTGCCACAGACAATGTCTACACTTCTGCCCCTGGTGATGTCACAAGGCTCCTCTCTCTGCACCTCAGCTGCCTCTCCGAAAGCAACAAAAGTGTCCCAGGCCTTCAGGAACAATTCCCTGCAGACCTTACCTTGAACTGAATTCCAAGCCAAGTCCGTCACATGCAGATCACAAAATAAACTCATACACTGTGAAATGACAATGCGTCAGTCAACAACAGACCACATGTCTGATGGGGATTCCGTAGAATTAATTATATAGGTGTGTACCACTTTCATACTGTATTTTACTATAGGTTTTCTATGTTTAGATGCACAGATACTTGCCATTGTGTTACGGTATTCAGTACAGTCACGTACTGTACAGCTTTATAGCTTAGGAGCAGTAGGCCACCCCACATAACAGGTGTGTAAGTTACTGGAAGTATGCTGCTGTGAAGTGTGCACAATGATAAACCTGCCTAATGATGAACTTCTGAGGATGCATTCCTGTTGTTAAGCAATGTATGACTGTACTTCACTAAACCAAGAGATTTAGGGTCTGGAATTGCATATTCCTTCAGTACAACTCCTGGAAATGGCAGTGCTTTCTCAATTTGGACAGGTTCAAGTATTTGATAGGACTGTCTTCAGAGTCCATACATGGAGGCAAGGATTCTGGAAGAGTATTGTGGAAGCAGTCTAATTTGTGCTAACCCCATGGCACACAGGTGATCCGGGGAAGAAGATTCCAGAAACCTATGTTGGATCACACTGAAGAGATCCTTAGATGACAGGCATTTGTAGTTTCTTTTGTGAGTAATGGAGAACAAATGATGGGTTTTGAATAGACATTTTTTCATCTTTACAACTTAGCTTTAGGGAGAAATTTCATGAGTAAGATTGTATCACCTAGGGTGGCCAAGTGGGAAAATGGAGACATAAAAATCCATTAAAAGACTATTCTTTGAATTTCTTTGTACGCATTAAATGTAAATAATAAACAGAGATTTGAAGCAAAAAAAAAAAAAAAAAGAAAGAAACCAAGCCTGTCTTCTTCCCCATTCCTTTTAATGAAAGGAAAGGAGTGAGAGTGGGCCCTGGTTCACCTAGGAAAGGTGGGGGTCTGGCATAGGGGTGGGGGAAGAGTTGGGCAGGTGCTATGTTTAAAATCAAACGAGAAGAACAAGATGAGAAAAAGGATGGAGATTGCACAGGTGGGCTAAAACCTACGCAACTATAGTTTTTTACCTGGTATCTGAGGGGCCAGGCCCACAAGACAGAAAAGTAAATTCCTAGGGCTGGAGGACTGGCTGGGGATGGAAGGCTGGAGAAGACAGAGAGGAAGGTGGCAGGCAGCAGTCAAGATGACACGGCGCCGGGCCCAGGGGAGCCAGTGAGGTTGCATGCCCAGCTCCCAGCTCTACTGCAGGCAGCTCCGATTCATGGAGAATTTTCTATGGATCTTCTGCAGCAACGATTGCTCTACCTGGGCCCGAATAGCACATCACCCCCCAAGCACGACTTCCACGGGTGGGTGTGATCCCTCCTATACACACAGAATTTCTTCATCCGTTGGTTGGTTTATGGCTCGTTGGCTCCTGTGGTGATGCAGAAGGATCCATAACCGATAGGCAGCCTGTGAACCCTTCCTTTGGAATCCTGACCCCCGACCCACGCACAGAACCTCAGTATCTCTTCCAATCAGAATCTCTCTTTCTCTATTTTGAAGGAACTTTTCCACCTTGATCAGGACTTATATGTGGTCACAGTTGTCACAAAGCCTGTTGTGTTCCACTTGGATAGCCCGGGCCTGTGCGTGGCCTCTGAAGAAGCCCTGTGTGCCTTCTTCTGTGACACCACTTGTCTAGGTCCCCTCCTACCCAACCAAGGGGGAAAACTTGAACATTGTCTTTTTTATTACACAAATAACGTCAATGCTCTGTGGTATAAATCCCTCCTCTGTTTAACCACCTGCCGCCATCAAAGTAAGGCAGTAGCCCAGGTTCCTCTTTCGCGGCTTGTAACAGAAGGAAATGTTTTTTGGTGTCACAGATATAATCTCTAGGAAAATTCACAGCAAGCAATACAAGAATAGATGGGCCCAGATGTTCCAAAGAAAGGAAGTGGCAGAGATGAGACTTTGCCACATACAGATACCTTTGTACACTCAAAAACGGGTGTTGTTTCAGGCCTCACATGCTCAGGAGTAAAGCCAAGAACACCATGAGCTAGCTTCTGGAGTCGCTTCTGTCGCTGAAGCTTGGATGGACACCCAGTCGTGACAAAGACCTTTGTGTAGAGGGACCAGGTCCTCACTAGTTCCCTGAGGCTTCCTTTTGATAAAGTGAAATTTTTATCCACAGGTTTGCAAGAGCCTTGGGCCTGGACCACCAATTTCTGGAAAAGGTGGATACAAACAGGGAGGCCTGTAACTATCCCTGAAAAACATTTCAAACTGTGTTACAAGCGAGCCCCGCCGGAGAGAGGGCCCCTGCTCAGCGCTCTACATGGTTCTTAAGTCTCTTCAAAGCACTCAATTAAAGAATGTTGCTTCTATAAAACTCAGAACAGACTATTATGGAGCAAACAGCTGCCATGTGATTAGAAACACAGGAAATGTTCTGAGGAAAGGATGCTTGGCGCTATTAATTTCTTCTTTGTGTTCCAAGCATGGTTCCCAGGAAAGGGGGAGAGGTAGTAGTTTGTGTTGTTGATTTTATTTTCAAAAATACAATTATAAAAGACACACATATTCATTGTAGAAATGTTTGAACAAGCAGAAAATTATAGGGAAAAAATCAAACTTACTCATAATCTTAGCACTCAGATACAGCAGCTCTTTTGGTTTTTCTGATGCATGTTGGTACTATATTTCTTCTACTTTGTAAAAACATATTGACATCTTATTATACATAAAACTTGAAATCTGCTTTTTTTACTTAAAACACTTCACATGTTATTTTTGAAATCCTTACAAATATACTTTTAGTGGATATGTAATGTTTAATCATATGAATGTAACATCATTTCCCAATAATTTTCCGGTAAGTAATTCTATGGTAAACATCTTTGAGTCTTTTTGGCCTTCAGATTATCTTTTGAAAATAAGTTTCTAGCTATCACCAGTGAAGGATAAATTCTGGGTATGGTTAAATAAAGGACAACATGATAGTTAGCAATCCTGAAATTTTGCTGTAAATTTATGCTGTATCCTTTTACGATATTTTACCTTTAAATATATTAACAAATATTGATATTTGAGAAAGGAAATAACTTTTATATATTTTTTATGTCTTATAAGACAATTCTGAGTTATAAACTTTATTTTTAAAAGGAAGCCAAGTCCCCAAAAAGAAGAAAAGAAAAAGAAAATATTTCAAAATGCTAGTGTGCTTGTCTTGAGGAGTTAAATCTTGAGGGTTTTTTTTTCCTACTTTTCATTTTAATACATTTGCCAGATATTTTAATGTGCCAAATACTATTTTTACAATGTTTTATAAAAAGATATAAAAGTTTTTAAAAGCAATATATACTCTTCTCTTTTCCACTTCTAGAGCAAGCATTTTTTATTCATCCTCCTGCTATTCCAGCCCATAGTTGAGAAAAGGGGTTAAACTTCAGATTTTTTTTCCCAGAAAATGCTTTCTGAATAATTTAAATGGATTCAAGCAAGGGAAACTGAAGTTACTTATAAAAACATAAAATCGGGTGGCGCCTGTGGCTCAGAGGAGTAGAGCGCTGACCCCATATACTGGAGGTGGTAGGTTCAAACCCAGCCCCAGCCAAAAAATAAACAAATAAATAAAAATGTAAAATCATGTCTTTAGTTCCACCTGTATAATTTGGGTGAATTTAAGGCTACCAAACAACAAAGCTTCCTTATCCCCAAGGTGTACTTGGGTGTGCGTGCACGCAGGTGCACACACAGGCTCCTTTAACACTCAGTACGGGCTCCACTTTTCCTGAAACAGGAAAACAAATTCTCAGGGGAAGCGATAAGAACAATACAAATCTAATACATGGGCAACTCCTAATCCCTTGGCCCAAAGCAAGAACCATTTATTCACAATTTCTCTCTTCCCATCATAAACATAAGTTTTAATTTTTAAATTTTTACTCTTAAATGTTTTGATAGCAAAATATTTGGTTCCTTTCTAACAGAAAACTGTAGATCTGAAATAGGTTATAAGTTGTTTGGCAATAACGGGTAGGTTTAAAAATAATCTTTGGCTAGTTTACATCAGAAAACTTTTATATCCGAATCATGTGGTCCAAAAGGGAGAACATGAATTGGTTAGCAAGAGAGCCCTCCTGATTTGAAAAGATGCAATTAAACAATATTTAGGAAATACATTAAAATATGCATTATTACCATTATTATTAATGATAAGAAATAACAAAAGTTACCATCAAAGGATTTTATAAAGCCCCTCGTGCACATAAAACGTGGGAACAGGGGTTGACTAAGGCAAAAGTCTTCTCTCGGCAGGAAAAAAGAGAACCAGGAGGCACCAAGAAAATTCTATGGAATGAGATGTCTCTATTAAGAAAGGAGAGAAGTCAATTAAAATAAGAAATTGAAGAAGATGGTGTCTCCTTCACTTTACACTTGGGACTAAATGTGGAACCCCCATTTCCTATGCCTAGGTCAGTTTCTTATGAATTTCCTAGGCCTGAATTCCATGGATGGACTGTGTCCATTCATTGATGCACTCATTCACCTTCCCCCC
>CAUYRH010045061.1:0-97027 GCA_963574655.1 Perodicticus potto
GGCCCCCTGCACCGTCAGACCTCACCAGGATTCTGCCCCTGGGGTAGCACTGACAGAACACCTATTCCCAATGATCTAGGGAAAAGACGCTCGCCATTTTGGGCATTCCAATAAGTTTGTATCCGCCTCGCGCCTGAGCTGCGCGGGTCCCTGTGGGACCTAGTAGTGCGTCTTTCTGGTCATCAAATGCTGAGATCCACTTTTCGGTGGAATTTTTTTCCCCGTTCGGTTTTGTGAGTTGCGACCTGCTGTCCTCCCTGTGGGAGGGGCCGGCTGCCCCTCCGCCGTTCAGGGGGAACAGTTTACAGCAGTTTCCGTGGTTATGAACTATATTTCAAACACAAGAATCCACGAAATCGCTGTGCGTTGCCAAGTGCTCATCCACTCCGACAATTCACACGGCGAAAGGTCCAGTACTCCCTCCCTCTCACCTGCTGACTGGAGAGTGATGAACTACGGAACCGTCACCGATGCCATCTTCCAGAACCCCCCAGCACTGACTTTTCTAATTCCTTTTCTCTAAGACATCATCATCAACTGCGGGTGGTACTGAAGATGTTGCCTGATGTGGTGGAAAACATCTTTGCTTTTGGGCACTTTGGGATGGTGCTTGCTGCTGGTTGTTAGCTGTGTGTTCTTTGACTAAGGGAAGTCTCTGATGCTCTGTGTTGTCAAATGAGGATGAAGCCAAATTACACACTAAAAAGACCAAGCACAATGTCTGCACATATATGTGTGTTGTCATGTATGTGTGAACTTTCTTTTGACAAATTGGTACCCAATTGGATATATTCAGTGCCTTTTGAAGAGGTCTAAATAATTCTTTGCTCTTTTCTCTGAAACTCTCTTAATACATGAGAGTGAGTTGATTTCTTCCTCCAGATGGTATCCTATTCCTTCACTACTGAAGCTACTACTGCTACTTTGTGTTCTTTGAGACTGTTCGGAATTTTAAATACTTAACCCCAAATCCATTTCCTCAGTTCAAACCACTGCCCACAAGGATAAATTTGAGTCTACTATTCTACTTCCCTGCTTCTCACATTTCTTTGTCTCCTGGAGAAATGCAGGCATCTGTGCAGTTATAGTATTTTAAAAGCCTCAATACACCTTCATTGGCTTGATTAAAGGCATTTATCTTTCTCATTTTTACTCTCCGCCTTAACATTATGAAATTCAAATCCTATGTAACAGTTTTTTTGTCTTTATTAAATCATAAAGAGGTAGATCATGTATACATTAATGCTTTAATGGGGTACAATGTGCTGATTTCATATACAATTTGGAATGCTTACATCGTACTGGTTGATATATCCCTCATCTCATTTACTTAATTATTGTGTTAAGACATTTATACTCCATACCAGAGCGGTTCGCAACCTGTGGGTCACGACCCCTTTGGGGGTTGAACGACCCTTTCACAGGGTCACCTACATACATCCTGCATATCAGATATTTACATTACAATTCATAATAGTAGCAAAATTATAGTTATGAAGTAGCAACGAAAATAATTTTATGGTTGGGGGTCACCACAACATGAGGAACTGTAGTAAAGGGTGACAGCATTAGGAAGGTTGAGAATAACTGCTCTATACATATAATAATTTTATCAAAACAAATTACTTTTAAGAAATTTCAACCAATATGTTGCAAATGAAATAAAAATTCAATAAGTTGTCCTTTCAGCAATAGTAGCGTACCTCCTTAGATCCTTTTTGTAACAAGCTGGGCCTTAATAGATAATAAAGCCGTATCACCAATCAGTCAACTTCATCTTATTATAAAGAATGCTTATTTTCTTATTCCTTGTTTTCCATTTATCTTTCTCATGTAGGAGGCAAATTCCTTTACTGATGTTTATTAGAGGTGAATAAGTGTTATATGCCATATTTTCTTTATAGATCTTATGAATATCCTGAGTATTAGAATTTGTGTGACTGCTAACTTTGGAAATAAAAATGTTCTTTTTTTTATATTTAGTAGTGAATAACTCTATGATGATCTAAAAAAGGAGGAGAAATAATCTATTTCCCTTTGAGCCTTGATGTTCATATATCATTCTGTTTTATTTAAGGCTTTCCAAGCTTTGTGTGTGTGTGTGTGTGTTCATTATTTGGGAAGCTGCCACTGTTGGTATGTCCTGTGACGCTTGTTAAAGTTGTAAAATATACTCAATTTAGCCACTCTCGCCATGCCACATTTACTGATTTTGGGTTAATCTTTTTATTTTTGTTTATTTACGTTTTTGGCCAGTGTGCTAGACGTAGAAGTCAGCTTTCTGTGAGCCGTTTATTCTGGCTTCTAATTGACATCATGTGTGAAGCACGATGTGGCCACGGTTTCAAAAATGGAAATATTAAACATAGTTATAAATACATTTCCCAGTGGCATTTGTGTAGTGATTTATTTATCCATTTCTCTTTAAATCATTGACTAGCAAACATCAGGAGTACAAACAGGCAGCATAAGTAAAGAAAAGAAAACAGATTATTAAGGGTAAGAGAATTAATTGAATAATCCTGTCCTGTCTTTAAGAAAATATCTCAGTTGGAAACCATCCAAAATTGGATTTTGCAGGCTTTCCAACTTTGCCTTTGTGTAATAAATAGTGCTTTTTTTCTTAAGGTTGACTATGAGCTCTTTGGTTTGGAAAGCCATAATCAAGAAATACATTTTTCATTGCTTGGGTCAAATTAAACTCGCGATTATTGCTGCTTAATCATTTATCCTGGCCACCCATGAAAGATGAAAGTGATGGATTCTAGCTAACTGTTAACTCTGTCAATGTAAAGATTATGTTTCCCTTATGGATCTCTTTGATGCTGCTTTGCTAAACAAAAAACAGAGATAGAAGTTTCTTGGAATCTTGGCAGACTTTAAAGATGAGGATGTGGTTTGTCAGTTTGGAATTGGAAAAGAGAAATTTAACATTTTCTTAACACTATTGATGAATTGATGAGGGACTTTACAAATTTCTTATAAGGCTGAGCCACTTTTAAAAAATTACATGTAATATTTCTTGGGTACCTAGTGTGAATTTGAACATTTTGTGAAATAGGGGTTATAGAACTTCATTATTCTTAATGAAGACTTCATTTTATAGTGAAGAAACCAATGGTCTGGCAATTTAAATAGTTTTCACAAAGGCACGCAGTTCATAAAAGTAGACTTAAAATTCTCTAACTGTAATGCTCTTTTGTTACTCACAGGCTTTCTTCCTTCGAAAAATGTGGGTGTTGAAAGTAGTGGTTTTATTTATCTATAGCCTAGAAGTTTGTCATTTTCAAAGGAACATAATATTTCCTTTGAAATTTTCTTTTAACATTTCTGCATTCTCTTTATTTTTTCCATCCAGTGTTCTCATCTCATCACTTTTTTGTCTCACCCCATTCCCATTTGCTTTAATTTTCTTACTTCCTTATGACTTAATATAGACTAATGGCTGTGAGAAGCAATATTCTCTCTCTCTCTCTTTTTTTTTTTTTTTGTAGAGACAGAGTCTCACTTTATTGCCCTCGGTAGAGTGCCGAGGCATCACACAGCTCACAGCAACCTCCAACTTCAGGGCTTAGGCGATTCTCTTGCCTCAGCCTCCCGAGTAGCTGGGACTACAGGCGCCCACCACAATGCCTGGCTACTTTTCTGTTTTGCAGTTCGGCCAAGGCCAGGTTTGAACCTGCCACCTTCAGTATATGGGGCCGGCACCCTACTTGATGAGCCACAGGTGCTGCCCAATATTCTCTCTTTTTATTTTATTTTATATTTTTTTGAGACAGAGCCTCAAGATGTCACCCTGGATAGAGTGCACTGCTCACAGCAACTTCCAATTCTGGGGTTCAAGCGAGTCTCCTGCCTCTGCCTCCCAAGTAGCTGGGACTACAGGCGCTCGCCACAACGCCCGGCCATTTTTTGGTTGCAGCCGTCATTGTTGTTTGGCAGGCCCAGGCTGGATTCGAACCTGCCAGCTTAGGTGTACATGGCTGGTGCCTTAGCCTGTTGAGCCACAGGCGCTGGGCCTATTCTCTCTTTTTAAAAAAGCAGTTTTAGGCTCAGCACCCGTAGCTCAGTGGTTATGGTGCCAGTCACATACACCAGGGTGGCGGCTTCGAGCCTGGCCTGGGCCTGCTAAATAACAATGACAATTACAAGAAAAAAAAATAGCTGGGCCTTGTGGTAGGCACCTGTAGTCCTAGCTACTTGAGAGGCTAAGGCAAGAGAATCGCTTAAGCCGAAGAGTTTGAAGCTGCTGTGAGCTGTGATGCCACGACACTCTACTGGGGGTGACAAAATGAGTGAGACTCTGTCCCAAAAAAAGAAAAAAAAAAAAAAAAGGAAGCAGTTTTATTGAGATATAATTAACATACCATGCAGTTCATCCATTTAATGTATCTCGTTCATTGTTTCTATGTATATGCATAGAGTTTTACAACCATCACCACAATTAATTTTAGAATATTTTCATTACTTTCCCCCCATTCTCCATAACCTTTAGCTATCACCCACTAATCTCCTATAATCCACATTTCCCCCCAGTTGTAGGCACCTACTTAATCTACTTTCTGTCTCTATGGATTTACCTATTCTAGACATTTAGTATAAGCAGAATCATATGCTATGTTGTCGCTTAGGACTAACATCGTTCACTTAACACGTGTTCAACATTCATCCATGTCATAGCGTGGGTCAGTGCTTTATTCCTTTTTACGGTTGTAATATTCTGTATGGCTATACCACATTCTATTTATCCACTCATTGATTGGTAGGCATTTGCTACTTATATGTGGAATCTAAAAATAAAAAATTTAAAGACATTTTTATGATCTCATTAAATATTTCACTTATTGTACCTTTTCCATGTTACCAATAAATGTAACTGCTGAGCATGAGGGGTGAAAGGTAGCTATTGCATGAGGGGTGAAATGTAGCCATTTGTATCCATGTTTCTGACAGTACTATTTGTTACTAGATAGAATAGTTCAATTGTGTCACCACTACATTGATTCCAGGGCACCATTTCCTCTTGTTATGAGCCTTCTGCTTACTGTGATCTTAGAATTCCTTATGTACAAACATTATAAACCTAAAGGAAAGTCTAAATTGAATTGTTTTTCCTCATAGTGAATTTGCCCTACGTAAGTTTAGGTTTTTTGGCTTTGGAGAATGATGAATACAAAAGGATGTGAGTATGTGTGTGAATTTATCCATTATATGTGTTTAAGTAAAAGTTTGTAAAATATTACATATGTTTTTGATTATTTTTGTTTTTGAATTATTTGTGTATTTTTATTATGAGTACTTTTAAACGATGTTCTTGAAATTCATCTTATTGACTAGGAATTTTATTTAAATATATACTCTAACTTTAAAAAAATGTTTTTTGCTTCTTTTTAATGTAATGCTTTTTTTTTGTTTGTTTGTTTGTTTTGAGACAGAGTCTCACTTTGTCACCTTCAGTAGAGTGCTGTGGTGTCATAGCTCACAAGAATTTCAAACTTTTGGGCTCAACCGGTCCTCTTGCCACAACCTTCCAAATAGCTGGGATGACAGGGGCACGTCATATGGAGAGGGGGTCTTGCTTTTGCTCAGGCTGGTCTTGAACTGCTGAGGTCAGGCAGTCCACCTACCTTAGCTTCTCAAAGATTATAGCATGAGCCACCACACCTGGTTAACTTGACACTTTTGTCATTGTCTTGCTGTAGAAGTACGTTTTCTCGGGTATACATCTAAGAGTGGAATTGCTGGATCATATGATAACTCTGTGTTTAACCGTTTGAGGAAATGCCAGACTGTTTTCCAAAGCAGCTGTTTTACATTCCCACCAACATGCTTCTCTTCTATTCTCCCCTAATAATGCCGATACTCACATGCAGACTTTACCACTGAAGCATTATTAGTTATTACCTTCATTCCCACTCAGAACACAAATGTAGACGCTGTGCATAGTCATTTAAGAATGAGAATAGCTCGTATTCTGTCATATGGGGAGATGCCAGGAGAAAGGCACGTCCCTGGCCAGTTGCTTCTTCTTCACTTTCTCTAGAATGTGGTTGATGTGCTGTTCAAATTATTTCATCCTCTACCCCTGGTAGATCACCAGTGCTTGTCTTAACAGGTACCATCTTTTCTATCTTTTTTTTTTTTTTTTTTTTTTGCAGTTTTTGGCCGGGGCCGGGTTTGAACCCGTCACCTCTGGTATACGGGACTGGCGCCCTACTCACTGAGCCACAGGCACCGCCCCTCTATCTTACTTCTAAAAAAAATGTATTGTATTTGAGGTTTACTAAGCCTGGTGCTATAGGAGACATATAGGTGGTGAAATGATTACTGTAGCAGAGCAAGTTAACATATCATGTAGTTTTGTGATAAAAGCTGCTAAAATCAAGTTATTTAACAAAATTACAACATAGTTGTAATTACAACATAGTTTTATTAACTTTAGTTCTCAGGTTATACCTCAGATCTCTAGACTTGTCATCTTACATGCTATTTCTTTATATCATTTGACTTGCGTCTTCTCATTTTCTTCTTACCCCACTCTGGTAACCACTGTTATGTTTTCAATATCTATATATTTGACTTTTTTTTTTAAATATTCTACATGCAATATTTTTCTTTCTTATTTCACTTAGCAGAATGTCTTCCACGTCCATCCTTTTTGTGGCAAATGGCAGAATCTCTTTCTTTTTTAAGGCAAAATAATATTCTATTGTACATGTCCTAGATTATTGTGTATACATAGGTAGTACGTCTTGGAGAGAGTTAGCAGCCTTTGCTGAGTGAGGCGGTCAGGGAGAGGGCAGTGACAGAGCTGGTAAGGCAGTTCCGAACTGCAGCCCCAGGTACTCACCCAGCTGCCTGTGGGCTGAACAACCTCAAAAGCTCCTGTCCCGTCAGCCATGCATGTGGGCATCTTGTCCACAGCCCAGATGTGGTGGGAAGGGCTCCTGGGAAAGAGGGATGGGGTAACCTTCACAGAGCAGGTGGAACGGGAGGACAGTGATCTACACATTTACCGGCAGGTCTATAGGGACCCTCGCCCACCATGTGCCTCTCCAGGCCAAGAGCGAGCCACTTTCTCAAGGGGTATTTTTCTGAAAGTTTGGGGTGCACTTCATACATAGGATCACATTTTACATGGCAAAATACAGTCCATAGGCCACATTTTTTCATCCATTCATTTGTTCACAGACATTTAAGTCATTTCCAAATCTTGGCTATTGTGAATATTGGGTGAAGCTATATTTACAAGGTGGTACTTTATGAAATATGCCCAATGAACATGGGAATGCATGTATTTTTACAGGGTGATATTTGCTTCTTTGTGTATATTGCCAGAAGAAGGATCACTGGGTCATACGATTGTTCTAGTTTTAATTTCTCTGGGAACCTCCATACTGTTTTTCCATAATGGCTGCAATAAACTACATTCCCACCAATGGAGTTACCTCTTGTCTTTTTGATCATAGCCATCTTAACATCCTAACAATGAGGTGGTATTATAATGGTTGTATTTATTGGAGTTTCCGTGATAATTGGTGATGTTGACTAAGTGCCACCTTTGACCAATGATCAGTGACAACCTTGAATGGTTTAATATTTATTATAATAAGGACATATGTCCTCATACAAATACCACTAATATCTGTATAAATCAAAGTTTGAAAGTTTTATTGCTATTTTGTTTGATTATTATAGGATTAATAATAATCCAAAACTGAACTAAAAAAATACAGATATTAATAAAATTAATCCAAATATGAATAAAAATATACAGATATTTCTCTTGTTAAGATAGGAAGATCTTAGGTATGGGAAACATTTTTAGAGTTTGCAGATGCAAACTATGGAATGTAACTGTACTCCCACATTCATCTTAAATAAAAATAAAGATAAGAAGATGTTGCAGTGTCTGGCCTGCTTTTCTACGTGATGGTGACCACTCGGTGCTAAGTGGCAGGCAGCAGCTTCCTTTAGATGAGCATGAACTCTAATTTGGTGCAGTTGCATTATCTTCCTCACCTAGGTTTTTCTTGGAAGTATGTCCCTTATTTTAGCATAAATAATTTCATACGTGGTCACAGTTTGTCTTTGTAATAACTCTTCCTTCATTTTATCAAACCATTCTTTTTTAAAAAAATACATGATTGGCTAATAAGCACATGAAAAAATGTCAATATTGTTGGTTATTGGGAAATGTAGACACCACTGGAAACATTAAAATTAAAAAGATTAACAATACTAAATAGTGGGTAATGCTATATGAAGTGATTGAATACGTCATATTGTTGGCAGGAAGGGAAAATGGTATAACTACGGTGGAATAGTATTGGGCAGTTTCTTATACAGATGAACACAAACCTTCTTTATGGTCTGGCAATTCTATTTCTAGATACTTGTCCTGATAGTATCTAGAAGTATAAATGAAAACATGTTCATGAAAAGACTTGTACAATAATGTTTATTTATTTTAGTTTTATTAATGATAATATATTTGCAAACAACTCAGATGTCCATCAGCTGGTCAATGAATAAACAAGTTGTATATTTGTATAATAGGATACTATTTAGCAAGGAAAAGGAACAGAAAACTGCTCCTTGGAACAACATGAATGAATCTTGAAAACATGTTTAATGTAATAAGACACAAGAGAGTCCATATACTGTATGGTTCCTTTATTTGTGAAATTCAAGAATAGATAACAGTAATCTATGGGACTAGAAATCAAAGTAGTAGGCTGAGTGCATAGTGGCTCATGACTATAATTCCAGTACTTTGAGAGGATCTCTTGAGGCCAGTTCAAGACCAGCCTAGTCAACATAGTTGTGAGACCCTTTCTCTCTCCCTACAAAAAGGAAAATTAGTCAGGTGTGCCTATAGTCCTAGCTACATGGGAGGCCGAGGCAGGAGGATCACTAGAGCTGAGGAGTTAGAGGTTGCAGTGACCTATTATGACACCACTGTACTTCAGCCTGGGTGACAGAGTGAGATCCTGTCTCTAGAAAAAAGAAATCAGAGTAGTGGTTGACTTGTGGTGCGATGGGTAGATGGACTGGAAAAGGACATGGGGAAATGTTCTGGACTGTGGCATCAGTTCACACTATCCAGTATAGTGACCATTAGCCACATGTGGCTAGTTATCACTGGAATTATGGCTAATGCCAGTTGTGATATTCTAGAAGTATAAAATATACAATTTTAGTATGAAGAAAGGATAAAATACCTTACTGATAATATTTTAAAAATTGATTACTTATTTAAATGATAGTATTTTGGATATATCCAAAATAATTTCACATCTTTTTCCTGTTTTTAGATGTGATTACCAGAAAATTTAAAAGCGTACATGTGACTTACAATTTATTTTCTTGATCTCTATCTTGATTGGGGTGAAAATTACATGTGTACAATGTATGTTTGTCTGATTCCATCAAAATATACAATTAATATCTGGTCTTTTCACATTATGCTACTTTACTTCAATAAAACAGAATTGTAAAAGCTACTTTTTTAATTCTAGTTACTATGGTTGACATTTGATGTGCATTATATTCTATATTTAAGCTTGTAATAATCTCATAAGGATATACTGATGAATTTAAAACTCTAGTAACATATCCAAATTACCAGGGAGATTTGCATGTCCCACTGTTTAACTATAATTCTTCTGCTTTTCCCACTCTATCATGTTGTCTTACTACTTGTGATAAAAGGATGAACGTACTTTGAAAATAGTTTAAGTTTTGCTCCTTCAGGCATCGAATGATTTCTCAACTTGTGCTCTGAGCGGCGGTGAATGAGTCATAATATTTCTGAAAGAGAATTCTGTACCTGAATAGGAATCAAGTAACATTGCTTACTGATGTTTCAACGGGGAAAAGAAATTCTGGTCTAAACAAATTGGTTAGGCTTTGAGAAGAAACAGCTAATGGTTGGGTGCAGAAATTAAAATCAATACATTCTTCCGAAAAGGAGGACTCCTTTACTTTTACCATTTTCTCAAATTCTTAAGATGGGAATGTGAAGCAGTGTTAGCCCTGTGTTTTCTTAATCAGCTGTGAGTCTGTTGTAGCAAAAATTAATAGGCGTTGCAGGATCATGAAGAAAAGCTCTTTTATCTTGCCCAGCTCCAAGAGAGTGTTATATTTTCAAAGCCTAGTATTGTACGATTGAGCAATAGATAAGGAGAGGGGGTGGCCTTTCCTGGGGATTCTTGACCGCTGGAAGAGTTCATTTCAGGCCATTTGTCACAGCAGTGATTTCCCCGGAAATACCCTGTGCCAAGGTTATGTTTTGGCTATTCTATCCCTTTTTTATTTATTTACTTTCTGAAATCATGGTGGAAGATAGTTGTTCCTGCCGTCTCCCATCATCCTCTTTGTCTAGTGGCTCCTTCAGAGCACCATGGGGTGGGAGCTATTTTCAATGGGACTCAGCAGGTTTGGAAGGTTTTAGGGAGTTGGTGTGTTATAAAAATGGCCAATAGAAGTCCTGCATTTTGTTTAAGCATTTTTTAGCGTGGTAAATATAATTTACTATGGAAATGTGATCCATTGTCTGATGGCAGGTTTTCTCAGCTGTGTACAGTAAGGCTTCTGTCGCCTACTGTGGATTCGGTATTTATTACACTCTGGAACCTCTTTTGTGTTCTTGTGTTTTGTTTGGGGACTTTTAAAGGTGAATTGCCTGTCTAACCTAGCAGAGGAGTTGATTAAGTTTAATTTGCTATGCATTAGAGAATGAATTTGCTGGTCTTTTTGAACTGAGCTCTATGTTATTTGTGGTTAGAGCATGTTTTTTGATGCCTTCAGTTCTTCCTAGGCTTGGAAACGCTTTTTGTACATTTGTTGAATCTATTTCCATGCTGAGCTTTTTATATACTACAACAATGACTCTTTGCAGTCAAAAGTTGTAAGTTTGGCCTTATTTTTAACTTTAAAAGGACAGCAGGAACTTACCTTTTATTAACATTTACTTTGTCACCTGCAAGTAGATTTTTAAATATGGTTTTTCATTTTCAAAATAAAATTTTAGCTGTTATTTTTATATAGTAGAATCCCATTCAGTATACACAAGTCATGTGTGAAATGTGTGAGGAAACAAAATAAATTTTTTTTTAATAGAAAAGAATTTAGCTTCCCACTATTCTTTAATTGATTGTTTTATTTTTCTAAAGAAAGCATTTGGAGATCATGAAAAGTTGAGTGCTATATCAAAACTTATAATAGGAAAATTTAGAATTGAGGTCTTGAAATTTACCACATCCTATTTTTGCTTCTATCCTTCAATCTCCTTATCATTCCTAGACTTATTATGATCTTTTAAGATACTTTACTTTGAGAAACATACCAATCTTCACTTTGAAGTTAACTACAAAGATCCCACATTTAGGATCTCCCTCCTGCCCCAATAATTTATTTTAATGCTTTTTTTTTTTTTGCTTATTTTGTGTTTAAAGAATTTTTATATGAAAAGTTTTCTGATTCATGGTCACTGAGGATTATTAGCTGATGTGAGTAGTATGTGACCAAACATGAACGCTGTGTAGGGTGTCCAGCCGTGAGTTACCGGCTCTCGGTCACAAACCGAGTGCATTCTTTAAAAGATCAAACGAGTTGGACACTGGGAGGGTTTTAATGATGCCAGTTAACATTAGAGGAGCTGGGCTCAGTGGTTGCAAATTGTGCTCATCTGAATAAATGCCACTGAGCTGGAAATAATAACATGACTAAAATGATGCTAATTGTGTGCCATTCTGTCATTCCAGTGAATAAAATATATTGGTTTAAGCTTATACAACGGGTAGGTTTTTCTTTGGGGGGTAAATGGGACCATGGAGTGTAGAGAAGGAATCATTGAAGGAGGGCAGTAGACTAAATGACATTAATTTTTGAATGGGTTTGGACTTTGAGATCTCATTGAAAGCATTATTTTGTTACCTTCTAAGAAATTAATAGGTCTATTTAAAAACCATTTTATCTAGCATATATTCTCAACTGACCTAGAATCAAGTTTTTATAAAAAAGTGTGTTATAATCTGTGGTACTTAAACTCACTTATGTATTGTATAAACATGTTAGTAAAAAAAGGGGTACCTCACCTTCTCTTTGCCTAGGATAAAACACCACCAAGAGAGTCATTTCTAGAAAAGCTAGTGATTCCAGATTAGACTTGACCTGAATTAAATGGATAAAATCACATATATTGTAATTGTCAGTGAAAGGAAATAAACTTGCTTAAGAGATATTTGGAATTAAGACAGTAAGACTTTGGTAAGTCTTCATAGGTACAAAATGTCTCCTCACTAGTATGTATGCAAAACCAGAAATAGTATTTAAAGAAAGTAACATATTCATTTTCTTTTGAAAGTTGTTGATTTTTAAGCTTATAGTTGATACAAAAGTATTTCATAGATTTTATGGACTGTACAGTTACTTGATGTCATTCTAAAGCTTTTCTTATACATTAAGTGTCTGTTGTGATTTATATGGCTTCATACCATATAGGCCTGGTTTTCTGTTTTTTTTTTTTTAGCTTTTTAAACAGCTAGGCTTATTTCTTCTCACAATAGCATAGTGGAATGTATTATGCCTTACATTCTAAATTCAGCAGTAATGAGTAAGATATTCTCTGGGGGCCCATTCTTTTTGCTTCAGAGCCATGGCACACTGCCTCTACTTATGTAAATTGTCATTTGAGCAATTTACTTGTTTAAACAATTGACAAGGTCATATGACTTTGATCTGAAATGGTAGAATTGCAGGTCAAACAAAATGATGTCATTGACCCTGTTTCATTTATGTTACCCTTGTAACTTCAATCAGAGTTTATTTCCTTCTCTTTCACTTGTTTGGCTCAGCTACTCTGTCCATATTGTGAACTTCATAGAAAAATGAATGGCAATGACTCTGAGTATGAAGAATAGGGTCTTCAAAAGTTTGTGGATATTTTAGGCTGCCGAATCAGACTCTCTAGAGATTAAGCTTAGACATGTTATTGTGTAACGAGTTCCCCAAAGACTTTGATGTTTAGTCAAGTTTGGGGCTATTGTCAAGGGCAGTAGTCTCTAAATTGGTTGGCCTCTAAGCCTACCAGTGAGGTATCAAGAGCAAATACTGGTATTTCTTATATATCTTTAATCTTTAAAAGAGAAAGAAATGAAGCTCTACTAATATTAATGTATGGATTGGTGGTTTCCTTACCGTCTCTTACATCAAAGGATCATGTGTCATCTGTGGTAGCCAGGTATCCTGAAGGAAGAGTGGGGAGCTCCACAAGAAAGCCTGGCGGCAGCACCATCTCCCTGCTAGAATATGGCAATTCTGGAAGATTATATATACCAGTTAAATGAATTGAATATGGGTGTTGGTATATGTATATCTATTTTCATTACTTTCTTAGGCGTGCTAATGGTTGTATGGTATATCTGAAGCACTGTTAACCTTCACTTTATAGAATTTCTTTATTCTTTCATTTTATACTTAAACCTAACTATGCATAAATTGCTTGTCTGTTTTTTGAACTATGTAATAACTTTTTTCTGACAAAAGTATCTTAAAAAACTTAGCTTTATTGAGATATAATTTGCATATTACAAATTTACTATACAAGTAAAATTTATAGTTCAGTATTTTATAGTATATCTGCAAAGTTGTGCATTGATCACCAAAATTAAACTCTAGAATGTTTTCATCATTCTACACTTGTCAGTGCTGTCTTGATATTCCCTGGCCACCCAGTTTGCAGTGTCAAGAATGAGTATTGGTATTGTGTCAAGCCAATGACAGAGGAATCCCAAACACAGAAAGATTTTATACAGTTGATCACATAAAAGAAAGAATGGAAGTGCAGCAGGAAGCTACACAAAGTGAAAATACATGCCTCAGAGAGGAATAGGTCAGCCTCCACTAGTGGAGAAAGACCTGGAGTCTGAGCACCTGCTGCTTTCTATGTGGTGAAAGTCTACTAGTTTGTCCCACCTTTCTTCTGGCAGGATTGATTGTTGTCTCCCACCTTTGGGGTAAGTGACAGGTTGGTGTTACATAAGGGATCACATAATAGGTTGATTATGTAACAGTTTTCCTTTCTGTGCATGCCTCTTCCCTAGAATCCTTCACAAAAGCCCTACTGGTGCTATGCTAATTAGATGGTAATGAGCTCTAGGTCAGTTAAAGGTCACTAGGAATTCCTTACTAGGGATGTAAGTTCTTAGCTACAATTTGGCAGTTTCCACTCTCTGTCCTTAGCTGCTTCCTTTACCCTCCGCCAGATCTAACATTGCCCCCAGGAGACATGGAACCTGAAAAATCTTTGGGTATTAAGGGTGACTATCCATCCTTTTTAGCTACTTCAAACTGAACAAGGCACATCCATTCCTCAAGCTCCATGGTCCCTATGGGAAGGTCATAGATGAAAGGTGCCTGCAGTGAGGTCCAGTACCTCAAGGGGAATCTGAAGGATGGGTCACATAGGTTCTTGTCTGGGAATAGGATGGAATCCTCAGGTTATCATTAGCTTCCTGTGGAACTGTTGGAGTCTAGAAGGCACAAACTTAACCAGGAAGTTACATAACAGTCCAAACATTACAAGAAGAATTATGTAATTTAGGGTCCTACAAAAGGAAGTAACCACGAGAGAGAAGGAAGAAGACCTTCATATGGTCCCAATTTGCCTCTGAGGTCAAGGATAGATTTTTATTTAGCCATGTAGCTTGATCTAGGATTATCTGAGTTCTGATCTCAATTTCTCCTGAAAAATTTATGTACGTTCAACAGGTGGTATCCTTTATCACTCAGACACCTGCTTTTTCTAGTATGATGGAGTCCAAAGCTAGGTGGTAATCAAGGACAACATTTCCTAAAGAATCTAAGGACTGTTGTACTCTAATATTCTCTATGTGTAAATATTACCCTTTAACCCTTCATGGCACATGAGGCTTTGGAGATGTGATTAAGGATTTTACTGCAGGATGATCAGCAGGGATTACCTGAGTGGTACCCCAGTTTTTTGAGAAATTAAACATATAGTTATTATATGTCCCAGCAAGTCCATTCTAAGGACATAACCCAGAGAAATGACAATGTATGTCTACACAGAAACCTATACACAAATATTCATAGCAGCAAACAGTGAAAACAACTCAGATATTCAATTAGCCAACTTACAGTTTGTGTTTATATTTACTCGTTAATGTTTACTCTTTCAACTGACATTTATGTGCCCACTGTGCTGAAGGTACTGTTAGAATTCAGAGACACAATGATATAAAGGACAGATATTTTCTAGTTGTTAAACTAATAGTGAAATTAATATGAAGAGTTTATTAAGTGATTTCTGTTTCTTCTTTGTGAAATTTTCTTACCCCTTAGGTTTGTGTCTTTTTCTTTGCCTCAGAGCATCCTTTAACATTTGAGCATCGTGACCTGCTGTAAACGTTTATTTCTATGTTTATGTTCCTGTGAGCTACTTTGGGGACATAATCCCTTTGAATCTTCTCTTGTCCTAGCCCTTAACAGAAGGCTTAGCTTATTATGACACTTTAATACTCATTTGTGAGATATTTTGAATTGTCCAGAGAAGTTCTGATTTCAAATTTTCTGCCCCATTGTCTCAATTTCTACGTTTTAGAATATGCATTTTAAAGTATTTTTATTATATACCACATGTTGTTCAAAAATCAGAAAGTATGGCTTAGCAGAATTAGAAATAATATTGTCCATGATGTCACTGTCCAGAGATAATTTTAATAATAATTTTCCTATATGATTTCATACCCTTTTCTCTACATATATATTCTTATATGTATGTCATATATATAGATATTTTTAAAATATAGATTTTAAAAAAGAACTTGTGCTGGACATATAGCATAACCTGATTTTTTCATCTTAACATATCATTTGCATTTTTTCCTGGCTATATTTTAATATTTTAATTTTAAAATATTTTAATGGATATATTTGTGTTATTGTACGTTGCAAGCATTGTCCTTTTACCAAGCCTTATTGATGATTCGTAGGCTTGTTTCCAGTGTTTCACTATTAAGTGCAGTGCCACGGTGATCATCACCACAGTGAAATCTCTCAGCACATACCTCATTATTTCCTTAGAATAAATTTTTTGAAATGGAGCTGCTAGTCCAAGGGTGTTTAAAGGTTTTTTCCATTTGAACTTCTACCTGTGTTCTGTGGGAGTGCTCCTTCCCTATACTCTCTTGTACCCTGTATGTGTGTAGGATATACATTTTCATATGTGTCTTGATATTTGTCTTGGAAAACAGGGATGACCATTGTAATGTAATTCCTGATATTTCAGTTATGTTCTAAATGTGAAACCTATGCAAATGCTAACATAATTAGGCATTACTGATGGTTTGGTTATAGTCATCCGACAAACTGCAGGTGTCCCTGAAGTCACAATACATAGAGAAAATGGAAAACGGTAGCTAAATGTAGCTTTCTTTATAAAATATGCTTTATAAAATTTACAAAATATTTAAAAGCATTCTCTATGTGTTGGCCTCCTCTTTGTAAAATTTTGTAATGCATATATATATATATATTTTTTTTTTGCACTTTTTGGCCTGGGCTGGGTTTGAACCCACTACCTCCGGCATATGGGGTCAGCACCCTATTCCTTTGAGCCACAGGAGCTGCCCCTATAAGGCATATTTTGTAAAGAAAGGTACATTTAGGTACAATTTCTCATTTTCCCTATTTATGGTGACTTTAGGGGTGACTTTGGAAACCCTGTATATTATGCATTGAAATAAGTGAGAAAATACAAGGAAATTACGAACTTCCATTATTACTTTTTTTTTTTTTTACAGACAGAGTCTCACTTTGTCACCATTGGTAGAGTGCCCTGGCTTCATGCACAGCTCACAGCAACCTCCAGCTCCTGGGCTTAGGCTATTCTCTTGTCTCAGTCTCCCGAGTAGCTGGGACTACAGGCACCCGCCCATTATTAACAATGCCCATTATTACTTTTTGTTTTTTACAGACAGAGTCTCACTTTGTCACCATTGGTAGAGTGCCATGGCTTCATGCACAGCTCACAGCAACCTCCAGCTCCTGGGCTTAGGCTATTCTCCTGTCTCAGTCTCCCGAGTAGCTGGGACTACAGGCACCCGCCACAATGCCCATTATTACTTTTGCAACAGAAATGTACCTTTACTTTCTCATAGTATGGCCATAGGGAGTCATGAGAAGGAGTCTGAGGACACTTTTGGGTATCCCTCAGGGATTCCAGGCTATGAAGATTCTGTTTCAGTCTCTGTGTTGGAGTGCCTTCCCTCAGACACATGTGCCCTGCCTATTCATGTGTTGCTATTCTTAGGTTTATGAAAGGTGAAACTCACAAGTCACTGCAGAGAAAGGCACACTCTCTTCCAATGAGAAGTATCTGCCCCATTTCGCCACTTTCCTATACTGGAGGTTAGGCTGTGCCGAGTCAAAGGAAACTTCCAGTTACTTCCAGTAACTTCTTTTATTTCCCTTTCTTAAAACTTAAAACAGCCAACCTAGATAGAAGCAGCCAGCTTCCTGGTGCTCTTCTTTCTTTCCCTGGAGCTAATTAGCTGCAGCCCCAAACAGGTTCTCGTGTATCTCAAAACTTCTGTAGTGTCTCTTGCAGTAGCCAGAAGTCCACTGCATAAGAGTGAGGTTTGGAGAGAGTGAAGGAAAAACGAGAGCTTTTAAAATCTCTTCACTGCTTCCACTTGGCCTGGGAGGCTTCTCCAAACAGATTACTGGAGTTCCAAGGCAAGTGCAGCTGGCACTGTTAGATGAATCAGATCCAGGAGAGCATCCTGGGCAGACTCTAGAAAAGGTGTGGATTAATGTAGGAAGTAGAGTGATGGCCATGGAACTTAAATTTTGATGTCATACAACCAGCCTAGTGCTGAAATTGGGTGGTAGACCAATGTCTGGTTCATCTTTGGAAAATTACCTAAGTTAAAGAATTAAAAACAGAATGTAATCTTAATACTGATGCCAAGAGCAAACATTTAAATGCTTACCCATTGCCAAGTACTCTGCTAAGTCTTTTACAAGAATCTTCACAGTAACCTTGTAAGGCTGATATTAATTTTACCTTTCATTTTGCAGATGAGGAAACAGGAGAAATGTCCCATTTTTAAGCTTAGGTTCAACACAATGTGGACAACCATGTAGAAATACAGTAGACCAAAAGGTTATGATCTAGTGCTAATGGAATGAGTAGGGAAACTCAGTAGGGCATGTCTTGTTAGATTCTTTTGGCCTTTCTGTGTAGCATTACTTCCTTCTAGGTATGGGGCAGAACTCTCTCTGGAATAGGGGTCTTATAATCTACAGACAAGCAAGGTAGGTCAGATAATTTCTTTATGACCAATTTTTACACAGAAAGGCAGGTGGCGGGGGGAAATACTTCTGCCTTACATTATGCTTTGGACATAACTTTCTTTTATCATATGTGATTGAATTGGTGTAAATTATATTAGTATAATTGGAAATTCAGGTATAACAGAGTGTCTGGTACATAATGGCTCTTCAATATTATTTCCTCTAGGAACTCCTTTCTGATCCCTGCTCTCTTCCTTAACCAGGTAATTTTCCGTCTGTGTCTAGTAAGTGACTTCTGTAATTTCTCTTAACACAGACTTTATAATGCATGTTTATCTGTCAGTCTCTGTTATCTGTTGGTGAGTTCCTTGAAGGTAAAGGTGTATTTTAGTAATCTTTTTTCCCCCCCTCCATAGGCCCAGCTTAGTACCTGGTACATAAGCAGTTGATCAGTTTATATGTCTTAAACTGAAGAAAAAAGTAGATAACTCTGAGTCTTATGAAAGTATTAGATATCCTTAAGTTTTTTTATTCCTCAGGGTTTGTCTGACTCCAGTGAAAACTTTTCCATGAAATATTTAGTTTGTATGAATAATTTCAAAAATTTACCATCTTCAAATAATGTCAAAATCCATGAACGATTTTGGGACTTGAGGGGAATGTTATTATTTTGTTGTGTTTATTAATTTTTTTCTGTCTAGTCTCTTTATCTTTAAAGAAAAGGATTAGGAAATGAGAGCTCTCTATTTCTAAGACCAAATATTAGGATAAATGCTCTGGTTTTATCTTCATTCTGCTTTAAGTGGAAGAGCAGTATGGAAGGTTAAAACTTTGGGATTCATTATCAAACAGGCTCTTTTTGGAGACCATGTGTCAAGAATTCCTAATACTGGAATGATTCAGGTACAATCCAGGGTTTAATGGTGTTGCATTTCTAATTTCCTACCTGTTTTGAAATTCTAAGATACATTCACTGGTAAAGTCTAAAGTATGGTTTGCTAACCAGCAGCTCAGGGTCACCTGGGAGCTTGTTAGAAATGCAGAATCTCAGACCCTTCTTTAGATCTACTGAATTAGAATCTGTATTATGATGAGATTCTTTTCCCATGGGAGAGTAATGTGTAGATTAAAGTTAAAGAAGCATCTAATGAAATTACTAAACTATGTTTAGTTGACAAGTATATAGTCTAGTTCAGGGGTTGGAAAACTACAGTTGGTCCAATCGAATCCACTGCTTCTTTTTGTAAATGAAGTTTACTGCAGTCCAGCCATGTCTATTTGTTTATGTATTGTCTGTGGCTGCTTTCATGCTATAGAGGCAGACTTGGGTCGTTGGGACAGAGACTCTGTGGCCCTCAAGGCCTACAATATTAACTCTGCCCCATGACAGAAGAAGTACCTAGCCCTGTCCTAGTTGGTGGTGGATCAATTAGCCTCATTTATTCACAAATATGTTTTGAAGGGAGTGCTTTTATATACTAACTGCTATTAGTATAGATGCTGTATTTGTGTGGGTGGAAAAAAACCTTGTTTCTTTTTTTTTTTTTTTGCCTTTTTTCTTTGGGCAGTTTTTGGCTGGAGCTGGGTTTGAACCCACCACCTTCATCATATGGGGTCAGTGCCCTACTCCTTTGAGCCACAGGCACTGCCTGAAAATACCTTGTTTCTACTTGTTTAAATCTTATTTTGGGAGAACCATTTTTGTTGTGGTTGACTAGCTTTTTAGCATTGCAGAACAAAGTATGTCTAAAGGACTGCCCAAAGATTTTTTTCCCACTTTCTTGAACTTGGAGATTATAGGTTTTGTGTTTGATTTTGATTTTCTTAAGAAGGAATTTGTTTGTTTCTATGGGAAGAGGCCACACACATGTTTTTTCCTTATTAGGGAGTTGTAGATAGTTGTATAAGACACTCAGACTTGAAAGACTGTACTTCACTATTTATCAATTCTGTTATCTCCAAATCTGTAGATACATAGGGTGGGGAGAAAAGAGGAGAGAAGATAGAAGAATTATTTCATTGAATAAGTAATCAAGTTAAATTTTAGTAACTGAAATGTATTCATGGAATGTTATCTTTGTAAAATGGACTAAACTCCATAGATGTTTCTAAAAGCTTCATCTTTGCAGTTTAAAATTGCTCTCTAAAATGCTTTTAGGGTCTCAGAAGTGACTGCTTAATTCATCAGTTATTTGTAATACACAGCATGTTGATTTTTCAATATAAAATGGCAGTAAACTATGTTTATCAATCTCTTTTCATAGTACATTTATAGAAGTCTCTTTAGCTCTTTTTAGATTTAGATGAATGGTATTTTATTCTTGTTGCTAGTAAATACTCAGTTTGCTTTGCTTTTAGTTTTGTATTGGCTGAACAACTTTACAGCAGTTTGAATTTTTGAATCTTAAGTTATGTTGATAAATTGAATTTCTGTTATTTTCCTGGGGTTTAATGTCCATTAATCAGAAAAGGGAAAGGATTCTGCTTTTTTTTTTAATTATTATTCTATTTATCTTTAGGGAATAAATAAAGCACTGATCATTTTTATTTTTTTGGTCAAAGGTTATTTTTAACATACTCTTAGTGTGAATTTGCTATTTCATGCAAGAAGAATGTCCACCAAGAAAAAGATAATTAATTCAGACAGAATTTAGTAAAGCTGAAAAGTGAACGTTCCTTGTAGGGAGCTCCTTGTGTCATTAATTCTGTTCGTGCAGAGAAATCAATGGAGTTTGTATTGGAAGACACTATTCCCTGTAGGGGAGGTATCTTAGGGACCTGCAGCTTCTCACTTGGGGGAATGAAAAACAAACCTAACATCATTGGCCCCTTCAAAGTGGGTCCCTAGGGTGGCTCAATGGTGACTCTAGGTCAATTTGCTTATTTTATTGTTTTGATCAATCTGTTAAATAAATGTCCCTGTTTTTACTTGTGTCGCTTATACAATTCTAGGCCTTTTCTATTCAGATATTAGAATTATAAGAATGGACTGCAAACTGCCAAATAATTTTTCAGAAATACAGACAGATTTCAAAACTCCCAATTGTACCTCTTTTGGAAATGGCATAGTGAGGTTAGGGGCTGTTAATGTGAGAGTAGCTTTACCACACTGAGTACAAATATTTTTGATTTACTAAGCCATAGTTTGGGATTTAGATATATGCCTTTACATTCTTTGCCATGAACAGGACAAAAGTTGAGCAACTGTATTAGAAAAATCATTAGAATTACTGTTCTTTAGATTGTCAGCAACTTACAAAAAAGACAACTCAATATTTATTCCTATTTTTTCCCTATAACACTGCCTTGATAATAAACTATTGTCAGACATTAAAAGGCTGTGGAATTGCTTAAATAAACCTGTACTAGTCATTTTTTCATACTTATAACCTTTAACCTCATATTATTAGGATAAGAAAGAGTGTTATTTTTCCCATTGTTTCTGCTCCATTGATTGTGTCTCTTCAAATTCTCTCTTATCCCGTTATTGTATTTTGGTAACAGAAGCATCCTGTTTTATGAATTGTGTGTACTGAATTAGCTTAAGAGGGCTTCACTGCATGATGATGACTTGAGTCCTTTCATTGTGGAGGCGGTTTCTTTTACCTTCATTATGAAAAGGGCAAATAAGGCAGTTTTCATAGCCAAAAGGTTTTTTTTTTCCCCCCATAGAACTTTCCCTCTGTTAGAGTAAAGAATTGGGACAAAAGGAGTAGGCTGTTCTGGGAAATTTCTAGAAATAGCTTTTCAAAGTAAAATTAGGAGATAGCTATCTGTTCCTGCAAAAGAACAAAGTCATTTTTACAGCACAGGAATTAGAAGGAAAGGCTGTGATTCTTTTGGGATTCATTACTCTTTCTTTGGTTGTAACAGTAGTAACCATCTTTTTTCAACGTATAAAGCCCATTTGCGTGCAATTGTGTCTGTATGGCCTTGACTGTTAACCTTGTGCTATACATAGAGCAGGTGTTACTTCCATTTTGCAGCTGGGGAAACAGATTGAGGGAGATTAATGACTTTGCCATAGTCACACATCTACCGAATGGGAGAGCCTGGGGTTTCTGACATCGAGTGTTGTGCGGTTCATAGGGTCTCCTTGATGTGCACTGTTCAGTGCTGCTGAGATTCCTGTGGAAGAATAGCATGGGAAAAGTGTCATTCCCCCCAGCAAGAAAATATGCATAACACAAACACTCAGAAAGGGATGGATTCTCCAAATCTCACAGACAACTAAGGAAGACATTCTGAGTCTTAGTTATACATAAATATTCATATGCTGTACGTGCATGATTTCTAGGTATTGTCTCAGGACTATTGATCGGTTTGCTTGTTTTGCCTTACTATTGAATGGTGGATTTAGTAGTGTAGGGCAGCAGTTTCTTCAATACTTTGAGATTTTATTGTGTGGTATTAGGCTATTATTCTAAATTTTTCCTTTGTAGGCAGTCTGTATCTTTTCCCTGTTAGCTTTGAAGATTGTCTCTTTGTCTTTGGTGTTTACCAGTCATATTATAATGTATCTGGATGTAAACTTATTTATCTTAGGACTTAAATGGGATAATTAATATCTTTTATTGATTCTAGAAATTCTCGGTCATTATTTAAGTAGTGCTTTTTTCATTCCTTTTAAAACCCATTTATTTGGAAATAACTTTAAACTTACAGGAAAATTTCAAAAATAGCACAGAAAGGTGTATACGTAGAGTGGAATGTTATTTGGCAAGAAAGAGATGTAAGTACTGACACATGCTAGAACATGGATGAATCTTGAAAACAATATGCTAAGTGAAAGAAGCCAGTCACAGAAGACCATGTATTGTTTCATCTCATTTATGGGAAAGATCCCAAGTAGGCAAATTATTATAGAGGCAAAAAGTAGATTTGTGGTTGCCTACATTTGCATAGGTTAGGGGGAAATGGGGAGTGAGTAATGATTGTGGGATTTTTTTTAAGGGATGATGAAAATGCTCTAAAATTGATTGTGATGTTCATATAACTTTCTGAGTGTACTAAAAACCATTGAATTGTACATTTTATGTGGGGAATTATATGGTATGTGAAGTATATCTCAAAATTGTTACAAAACAAAAGAAAAAAGTATGGAAGTTTCACCCTGCTTCCATCTTGCTCACATACTATAGTACAGTTATCAAAACTAAGAAATTAAGTCTGATGCAGTGCTTTTAAGTAAACTACAGACTTTATTCAGATTGTGCCACTTTTTTTCTGCTAATATTCTGTTTCCAAGATTGAACCAGGATTCCACACAATGCATTTAGTTGTCGTTTTTCCATATTTTCTTCCAATCTACGTCAGTTCCTCATTTTCTTGCCTTTCATGAATTTGATACTTTTGAAGAGTCCTCTTCAGTTATTTTGTAAAATGTTCTTCAATTTGGGTGTATATGAAGCTTTCTAATGATTAGATTAATGTTATGCATTTTGGGGGGTAATAATATTACAAAAATTGTACAATGTGTCTGTATCATTGTATCAGAGAGTATGTGATGTTGATAGGCTTTATTACTGGTGATGTTAACCTACATTACTTGGTTATGGTAATGTATATTCGATTTATCTACTGCAAGGTTACTATATTGTCTTTTGTAATTAATAAACATCTTGGGGGAGATACTTTGAGACTATACAGTTGTTGGCCTCCAACTTTTGTCTACTACTTTCAGTGTCCTTGAATAGGTCTTGCTCACAACAGTTATTCCTGTGGTTGTTGCCTAATGGTGATTTTTCTCATTGCTTCTGTATTTACTAATGCAGTTCTTCTGTAAGGAAGAGCTGCTGCTTCTCCTTCATTTATTTATTTATTTATTCAATTATTTATTTATATCTTTGTGGACTCATGGATATTTATTGTATGCTATAAATTATAATCTAATCACTGTTGTTTTTGTTTAAACTGTTAAAGGTTTAGCCATTTGGTGCTCTTTCTGATTGGCTCCTATGCTCTTTTAATAAGTCCACATCCTTTTATGACTGCTTTCTTATTTTCTGGCACAATAAGGCATTTCAAACTTATATATTTCCCTATTCTAACCACTTCTCCAAAGACTGTATGAAAATTCAGCTCCTTTTGAAATACTCAATAAACATAAGAGAGACTATTTCATTCAGCGCTACATGACTTTTAACTTGTGTTTTAGATTTTTTACCTCATCTCCCTTTTACATTTTAGGTTTAGGGGAACTTTCTGTTAATTGGATTTATAGTTTTTATGACTACATTTTTTATTTCTCAAGATTCTTTTTGGTTCCTTTTCAAATTTGCCTCATTTACATCATGTCATATTCTTTCACAGGGAATTAAAGGCCTCTTCATACATCTTTAATTCTTTTAAGTATTTTTTTTTTGTATGGTTGACCCTTGAACAACTTGGGAGTTAAGGGTGCCAACCCCTTCCACCCCTGTGCTGTCTGTGTATAACTTTTCTGTCAAAACTTCAAACAGCCTACTGTTGATGGGAAGACTTACTGATTAACACTTATTTTATATGTTACGTGTATCATACACTGTATTCTTACAATAAAGTAAGCTAGAGAGAAGAAAATGTTATTTAAGAAAGTCATGATGAGGGAAATATATGTACTGTTCATTCAGTGGACATAGATCATCATCAAGGTCCTCATCATCTTCACATTGAGCAGGATGAGGAGGAGGAAGAGGAGTGGTTGGCTTTACTGTCTCAGGGATGGTGTAGGCCCATGAGGGGAAGGAGGTGGAAGGGGCGGCAGGAAAGTCAGCTCAGTGTAACTTTATGAGGATTTATTGTAATTTCTGTCTTTTTCATTTCTCAAAAAAATATTTCTATATGGTACCGATCTTTTTTCCACTTTCTGCTTTAGTTTCATTTTTCTGATCATACAGAAATCCATATCATAAAAGAAGTCAAAAGCAGTCTTGAATAATCACAACTCTCTGTCGAATGCCGATTTGTATTCTGGCACTGCTTCTTCTACATCTTCCACATCTTCCTCATCACCTGGCCCTGGTTCAGAAGCACGCATCTCCATCAAGTCATCTTCTATTAATTCCTGTGGTGTAGTGTCTTTTAGTTCTGAAATTTTTCTAAGATCCAAATATTGAAACCCACCACCCCCCTTTTTTGCCATATCCACAATCTCTTTCTTGATTTCTTTGATTGGATCTGTCATAAATTCTGTGAAGTCCTGCACAAGATCTGGATATGGTTTTCTCCAGCAGGAGTTTATCATTCTTGGTTGATGGCCTTCATGACTTTTTCTATCACAGGGATGGCATCTTCAAAGGTGTAATCATTCCAGACTTTTATGATGTTTTCTTAAAGCCTTGAGCACAAGGGATCCTTGTGCCTTAGCCTTCCAGAGTGCGAGGATTATAGGTGTCACCATGCCCAATGAACTGGGCGTCACCATGCCCAGTTTTCACTATCAGGGTGCTGACAATTCTTCTTCTATCGTGCTGACTGTTCTTTCCATTAGGTACCATGTGTAATGAACCTTGAAAGTCTTTATGACTTCCTGATCTATAGACCAAATTAGGGATGTTGTGTTTGGGGAGCAGACCACTGACGAACAGACCACTGTTGTGTTTGGGGAGCAGACCACTGAAAGAGCAGACCACTTTAGCACCTTCATTGTTGAACTCATGGATTGTGTGGTGTCCAGGGACATTGCCCAATATCGACGAATTTTGAAAGGTTGTCCTTTATTTGCAACTTACTGACTTCAGGGACAAAGTATCAATGGAACCTATTAAGAAAAAGGTTTCTTGTTGTCTGGGTCTTCCTCTTGTACAAACAAAAGGCTGGGAGCTAGTGTGTACAAGCTTTCCATTCAAGGCTTGTACGTTAGCAGCTTTATAGATAAAAACAGTCCTCATCATAAATCTGACTGCATTTGCACAAAACAGGAGAGTTAACCTATTCCTTCCTACCGTAAATCCTCGTCCTTGCTTCTCTGCCTTACTAATAAATGTCCATTGTGGCATTTCTCCCCCAGGAATAGGGCTTTTTTGTCTACATTGAAAATCTGTTCAGGAGATATTTTTCCTTTTTGATTGTCTTAATAGGGTCTGGAAATTCATCTGCTTGCCTCTTGGTTGGCAGAAGCTGCTCTTCCTGTCATCTTGACATATTTTTTAAACTTTTTTTTTAATTAAATCATAAACACATAGATCATGTATACATTAATGCGTTTATGGGGGAACAATTTGCTGATTTCATATAGAATTTTAGGAATGCTTACATCATACTGGTTAATATATACCTCATCTTGTTTACTTAATTATTGTGTTAAGACATTTATACTCTATACTAATAGATCCAACTTGTACCCTTGCATTGTGCACCATAGGTGTGATCCCACCATTCACCCTCCCTCGATTTGACCTCCCTCCATCTCCCCTCCTCCCTCCTTCATCTTGGGCCTTAGTTGTGATCTATTCTTCATATGAAAGTGTGAGTGATCGTAAATTGGTTTCATAATAGTACTGAGTACATTGGATATATTTTTTCCCCCTTCTTGAGATAGTTTACTAAATAGGGTATGATCCAGATCCACCCATATAAACATAAAAGGGGTAAAGTCTCCATCTTTTTTAAAGGCTGCATAATATTCCATGGTATACATATACCACAATTTATTAATCCATTCACGGGTTGATGGGTACTTGGGCTTCTTCCATGACTTAGCAATTGTGAATTGGGCTGCGATAAACAAAAATATCTTTGTTATAAAGTGATTTTTGGTTTTCTGGATATATACCTAGTAGAGGAATTGAAGGATCGAATGGTAGGTCTATTTTTAGATTCCCTAAGTGATCTCCAAACATCTTTTCAAAAGGAACGTATTACTTTGCATTCCCACCAGCAGTGTAGAAGTGTTCCCTTTTCTCCACATCCATGCCAACATCTCTTTTCTTGGGATTTTGTGATGTGGGCTAACGTACAAAGTGCATCGTTAGGGTGCCCAGCCCCATATACCGAGGGTGGCGGGTTCAGGCCCGCCCCTGGCCAAACTGCAACAAAGTGCATCAGAATATTTGTGGCAGTATGAAGCATACCTCTTCATGGTAACTTAAATTATAGACACATCCCACTGACAAAACTTTTGTAACCAACCTCCCATTTGAGTTATATTTTTTTCTCTTCCCTGTGGGTTATTTCGGTCTGATGTCTTTCCATCAACTCAAGTTAAACATATCTTAAACTGAACTGATGCTCTTGGTACCCCATCTCCTGCAAATGTGCTCCTCCTTCCAGCTTCCTTCCTTTTTAAATGTTGCTATTAGTCCGCCTGGTCTCTAGGCTCCAACATCTCACTTTCCAATTCATTTGCCAAGTTCTTTTAATTCTTTTATTCTTGATCTCACGTTTCCTGTTCCTCAGTGTTCCAGTGCCGTCAGGACTTGGTGAGTACTGATAATCTGTTATAGTCTTATCGCCTTGCTATGTGAGTGGAGAACAAAAATCTTAAGACACTGTCATTGTCTTTTAAGAACTTAATATCTAATTGAGGAGACAATTTCCATACATGAAAATAGTGAAATACCAGTCAGTATCTAATTAAATGCTAAACTGGGTGGCACAGAGTTTTAAGTGTTAAAAGTTGGAGGCGAGGAAGGGATAAAATGAGGGCTTGTGTTTCAAAAGAAAACTTAAACATAATTGAGGAAGTGGGTTTTAAACTAGGTCTTGAATGAATAGGTTGGAAGTGGGTGGACATTGAACTTGAGAAACCATGAACAGTTTGAGAGTGTACTGAGCATGACGTTTTGGGAAAATACTGGAGTCTGTTTATGTGTTAGAGACTCATTGAGAAATAGGAACTAGATTGATGACATCACTGCTTTGGCTTTGGCTATCAGATTATCAAACAAATCTTTTAAGAGTAGCTTTTTAATTTTTTGTGTTTCTCAATTCAGAAATCTCTGGGCCACCTTCTCTCGTTGGTTCTGGTTCAAACTCCTTTGGTATGCCTGGTGCTGTATGATCCGCCAGCCTTTCCCCACAGGCACTTAGGCTTTGTGGTGTTGGATTATGCTGTCCATTTCCTTGTGGCATGCTTGTGTGATTTCTGTCCATTTCCTCTCCTAATCTCTTCTTAAGACTTCTCTTCTGACACTGTTCCTGGTGATTCCCATCCACTGACATCTGCATATTTACATTTGGATTCCCTTTAAAACTATTTTTTATGGATTCCTCTTGAAATTGTTTTCTATTGAAAATCGTTCAAAATTCCTATCATAAACCTCTTTCTAGTAACAGGGAATTTATACCCTTTTCTTCTTTTTCAATAAGGTGGTAACTTCTTTGCTTATGTACTTGGTGCTGAACCGGTAGCTTTTAAAGAATTTTTATTTTTCACACTGAGAATTTATAATAAATGTGCCTGCTGTCATCCCTGACCTATATTATTTCCCTTAGTAAATGTTAGTTGAGTTCAAATCAGAGACCGTTTTTTTGTTTGTTTGTTTTTGTTTCATTGAAAGTAGAAAATAAGAGCAAAAATACTGAATCCGAGTTTTCAGACAGATATTCTTACTACTGTCATTTCCTTTGAATCTCTCCTTAATCTGTGTCCTTAAGTATATACTACGAATTTATCTTTGACTTCTTCTCCTTACTACCACATGTAGTTTTTCTAAATAACTTGTGTTTATGGATAGAGATAAATTATGTGTATTAATTGCAGTTTAAGAGAAGAGACTGGAGAATTTTAGAAAGATTAATCCTTGTTAAACTCTAATCAATATGTGTTGGTACTCTTCCTGTCTAAGTTTTAAAATTTTAGTAAAATATCTATCCGTGGCTTGGTGCCTGTAGCTTAGCAGCTAGGGTGCCAGCCAGATACACTGGGGCTGGTGAGTTCGAACCCAGCCTGGATCTGCCAAACAACAACAAATACAACAAAAAAATAGCTGGCCGTTGTGGTGGGCGCCTGTAATCTCAGCTACTTGGGAGGCTGAGGCAGGAGAATAGCTTATACCCAAGAGTTTGGGGTAGCTGTGAGCTATGATGCCATAGCACTCTACCGAGGGCAACATATGACACTCTGTCTCAAAATAAAAAAGGAAAAAGAAAAAATATCTATCAGTGAAAGAATCATCTGTTGTTGTTGGTACTAAACTTAAGCTATTTGATATCTGTAAAACCAGATATCGAAATGAACAAAGAACACTTAGTTTAAGGAAATTAGGTCAAGTTAAAAATGACATAACATTTTTGCTAGATTTGAGATTTATTTATTTAACAGCTTCTTTAAAAAATCTGAATGACTTTTAAAATGTCTTAAATTATTATTTTAAATAATAGTTATTCTCCTACCTCCTTTAAAAGCTTATAAGGCAATTTAAAAATGCATGATTTCTATGTGTACATGTACATTAATACAACCAATTTTCTGAGTGATGATGTAGCTTCAGCAGGGCTGAAAAATTAGAAGAACTGTGGATACCTGGCTTTAGAAATGTGCTAGCATTATCTGACCCTTCTTTGTATCAGGGAACTTCTGCTTTTTCAACAATGCCTATTGCTCATCTGGAGTTACTTTTGTTTGTGTGCATGTGTGTGTGAGAATGAGAGAGTTATTGGTTAACCAAAGCAAAGCAGTAAAAAAGCAATTGTGTAAGACAAGGCTGCATCTTCAACCGTTTATAACTTTTTTGGAGCAGTACTTTATCAAATCTTAATCTAGGAATATTCTTGTTTTTTTCTTGTTATTAATGATAGTACTCATAATTAATGGCTTTATATGAGTTGGAGTTTTGTTATATGTGAACTTTTCAAATTACTTAACAGGTTGTTTGCATTCGCTCTACTTGGAACGCTCTCTCTCCAAAGCTGAGCTGTGACACAAGACCTCTCATTTTGAAGACCTTGAGTGAACTGTTTTCGCTTGTTCCCTCCTTAACAGTCAATACAGCTGAATACGAGGTATGTATTTGGAGTGCAACAAAGTGGCTTTTTCTAACACGGAAAGATGAGTGTTATGATAACTTTTGAAACATTCATAATCTTTTGTTTTACAAAAGTCCTTTAGCATTTTTTGTTGTAAGAATGTGTTGATATGTAGTGGACTCTTAGGAGTAGAAGGGATGGGGGGAGGGCAGGAGAGGTAGGTACCTCTTTATCAATATGCATCTAAGACTTATTTACATAAAGGATACCAATTTTTTTTCTTCTTTCCCTTCTCCTTCCCTCTTTTCGTTCTTCTTTCTTTCTTTCTCTCACCCTTTCTCCTTCCCCTTTCCTCCTCTCTTTCTTCCCTCCCTCCCTCCCTTTTCTCCTTCCTTCCTTTTTTTTTTTTTGTCTTTCTTTCTTTCCTGACAGGGTCTCACTCTGTGACTCAGGCTAGAGTACAATGCCATCATTATAGTGTACTGCGACCTCAAACTCTTGGGCTCCACTGATCCTCCTACCTCAGCTTCTGACTAGCTGGGACTATAGGCACACACCACCATGCCTGGCTGATTTTTGTCTATTTTGTGTAGAGATGGGTTCTTGCTCTTGTTCACGCTGGTCTTGAATTCCTAATCTCAAGCGATTCTCCTACCTTGTGCTCCAAGAGTGCTATCGTTACAAGCATGAGCCACCACACCCGGCCCCAAATATCTATTATGAAAGTATGGTTAGGATTTTAAAAGGTCAATATTTAAAAGTAGTGTTTCTAAAATAACAGAATTCATAATGCTAACCACTTTAAGTCATTTTGTTAATGTTATTAGTTCTAGAAAATAAGTTCCAAGGGCTTTAATAAAGGCAGGACAGACTTTCCCAGTTTATGGATTATTGTCTTTATAATGAGTTGAAGCACTAGGTGGAAGATTCTTTGCTGTAAGAGCCATATATTGTTGCTTAACATACTCTTCATTGTCTCTTCAAGTGAAATGAGGGAATTACATTTATGTCTCCACTTTTGTTAGCCATATTTTTTTTCATGCTCACCTCTTTTCCTTTGAGGAGCAGTAATTGATTTTCACTTATAGTTTTGAACTTTTAGTATGATTTATTGCTTCATACGCTTTGATAAACTACCACTCCAATAATAAGATTACAAATAATAGTCCCTTATATGTTTTAGATCATGTAATTTGACAGGCTTATAGGGTAAGACTTCTTCTAAGAAGCCATTCTAAATGCTGCATACTGAGCTTTTGTGAACATATGTGTATTGTATATATCCGTATGTTTATACTGTACTAAAATGTTAGCTTGTTTAATGTAAGGAAAGTATGTATTGAGTATCTTTTGACTAACCTGATTGTTTAATGTGTTTATTAAAAAGATTTAAACTTAAAATAAATCTTTAAATTGGCTTTTATTACATGGTCACAAAGTGGCAGTTAGAAAGGATGGTCGGGAAAGACTAGTTTTGAATACCTTGGCTAGGAACATGAGACTAGGATTTGTTTTTGTTTTCTCATTAAAGCATCTTATCTATGCTTTCTGGAAAGGAAAAGAATAACATCAAATCTGTCCTTACTGAGCATGTAATACCTAGCACAGTGCCTGACACATGGGACAGACTGAGCGAATAGCTGGTGCATGCAATACGGGGTATTTGGAGTTTGTTTTCACCTGTGAGCTTTTGTCTTAGGGTATTAAAAAAAAAAAAGAATCGATTTATGCCTCCTTGAGTATATAGTTCTGGTGAACAGTCTTTTTTATGGCTATAATTTGTAGCTACTTGTCCTTCTATTGTCAGGCAGTCTGCAGGGCTACTGATAAGGAGCTAAGACTAAAAAACAAAGTAAGGCCTATGGCATGTTTATTTCCTTCTGGGGATGAAGTCATATACCTTCATATTGCTTGTAGTCTGAGTTATTCAGATATTCTCACAGGTTAGTTTATGAAGTGGTTTTTGTGTTGGTTTCTTATGTTTGCTTAGCCATGGTTGTGAATTGTGTTTTAGACTACATTATTTTTTCTTTCCGATTTTATGTTTTTTCCACTGGTACCTTATTTTGGTTTATCTTCATGCTTGTACAGCATTAGGATTCCTGCTGTTTCAGCAGACTGCTTTGGGACCATTCTGTCCATCTCCACCCTCCGGGTTGATGGAGGGGTGAGGAGGGCTCTCAGGGATCCTGCTCCCCTTGGAAGCAGAAGTGAAGAGATATTCATGGAGAGACCCTCCTTCCTTTCTTTTCTCCCCTTTCCTTTCCTTCATTCTTTCTCTCTTTATGTTTGTTCAATAATTTGTTTTCTTTTAATTGCTTAGAATTTGTCTGGATGTGAGCCAGAGTTGAATTTAATTTTCCCAAAGCATTTCTTAGGTTACTTCTCTTATTAGTCTTTTCAGTGCCTTAGGCAAACTGGATGTCAGTTTCCCTAAAATGACATCCAGCCTCTTTTTACCAACCCATGAAACCTTTTAGAAAATGGCATCACTTTATTGTTCTGCATTGTGTAGAAAAACTAAAGCACTTTCAGTTTCCCTACCTGCCTCCAGATTTTTCTATTTCTCTTCCTTTGTTACTGTAATTCTTTCTGTCTGCAATTACTTTCTCTTTTATCTCCTATTTTAAAATATATTTTAGGAAATATAAATTTTTTTTAATTCATTCCATGCCTTTGAGAATTTGTTTGCAAGTAGAAGTTTATTATTCCCAAATTTCTTTTTATACACTGTTCTAAGAATATTTCTATTTTACACTTCTAATATATATATAAATACATAATTTTCCCTATTAAACTATAAGCTTGTTGAAAATAGAATGCATGATCCAATTACAGCACATTTTCTAAATTGATGTGCATACTGTTTGGTATATTTATTCATTGACTTAGAATATATTTATTAAAACTATTCTAGGCTTTAGATATACTAATAAATATAAGAGATATTATTTTTAAGTAATATTAAATCCCTAGCACTCTTCTAGTTAATTTTATACCAATTACTTCTAATATCTGATAGGAAGGTTTTTTGTTTTTTTAATCATAAAACTAAACCCATTTGTTAAAGAAATATCTATTGAGTGTCTGCTATGTAAAAGGCAAGTAACTTGACCAAGATTATCTTAAAAAGCTAAGAAAAAGCTGATGTCTGAACCCAGTACTGTCTAGCTCCATGGCCTGAATTTTTCCATAATGCCTTATTGTCAGTCTCTGCCTTCCAGATGCTCAAAGGTTGGGAAAGGAAATAGACACGGGCAATGATAACTATAACATTTGATGAGTACAGTTAATCAAAAGGCAGTGAGATTGTGGTGGAGGGGGTCACAAACAGGAGGAATCTAAGGAAGCTTTATTTAGGTGATGATATTGGACTAGGGTTTTGAAAAATTAATGTACTCTTGCTTCCCACTGAAGTTTGTGAATAGAATTTGCTAACACAAAGAGGTATAGGAGAACCTTGTTTAGAAGGGCACAAAGTGAAATGTGGCTGAACCGAAGGCACTGAGTTTGGAATATAGATGGCTTTCGTGCTCAATTATTTGGTATATATTTGTTATCCTTGGGAAAATGTCTGGGCTCTGGGCTCTAGGTCTTTGAAAACAAAAAGATTCAGTTGTGGCTGGGCACGGTGGCTCATGTCTGTAATCCTAACACGCTGAGAGGCCAAAGCAGGTGGATCGCCTGAGCTTAGGAGTTGGAGACTGTCCTGAGCAAGTGTGAGACTTCATGTCTAAAAATAGCCGGGCGCTGTGGTGGGCACTTAACAGACCCAGCTGCTTGGGAGGCTGAGGGAAGAGAATCAGTTAAGCCCAAGAGTTTGAGGTTGCTGTGAGCTGTGATGCCATTGGACTCTACCGAAAGCAACAAAGTGAGACTGTGTCTCAAAAAAATAAATAAGAAAAAGATACAGTCATTGCCTTAAGGGGTGTACACCCAAAAGGGAGTAATCATACCAGATGCTAAAGTATGCCACGTGCCATCTGGCTGCTTGGAGAAGAGGAAAACTCTCTTTTAGGTAGGGATCAGGAAGAATGGCATGAAAGAGTGACATTTGTATTAGTACTTAGGGGTCAGCAAAAAACAGGTAGCTTTCTAAATGTAATGATCTTAAAAAAAATCTCAGTGTGTTTAGAATATTCATGTGTTTAGATGATGGGTAGCTTTCTAAATATTTACATCTTACAAATGTTGGGTGAATATAGTTTAAGTCAATTACTGGTGGTATAATTTTAAAAGTGTTTTAATTTCCATTATTTGCTATTTCGGGTTGCTTATTCTCAGTTTAAACGTTAACTTGAACTTTTTTTCTGGTGTTTGCTAATTTTTCAGAATTTTAAAGTTCAAGTCCTCAGCTTCCTCTGGACTCACTCTCAAAACAAGGTACTAACACAGGGGGTGTCAGTGAATCACAGCGAAGCTGGGGAAAGAATTATGACTTTAGAACAAAATTTATCACTTCCTTGAATTGATGGCTTCTTAATTTTTAAAAAGTATGACTATTAATAAATTTTGATTTTAAAAATTATTCTCAGTTTATGCCCATTAATTGCTCACACTATGTAATACTTTGTGAATCTGATAGACTTGAAGAGGGATTATTGACATTATCTTATATTTTTATATTGTCCTTTCCCTTCTCTGCTTTGTCCCTACCCACCCAGAAGCATACCAGACAAGAAAAAAGTCCAGTCCCAGTTTTAGGTGACATTTTCAATCAAGGAATGTAGGGAAGAGTGTTGGTGATCTTGTACTCAACTGTACCCAGCTCATGGATGAATGAGCTTAGATTCCAGAATCTAATTTGCCCTGTTAATAGTGACCAGTCAGGATCCAAAGTCAAACCTGTCAGACTCTAAGCCATACTGCTTATGAGACCTGAGCAATTATGTATTACTGTATATTCACTATCCTAACAAGGATAAAAATGCTTTTGATCCCCTTGCCCAGTGCTTTTTTCTCTCTATTTTTAATTGGGGCTGATTCTCCAGAAATATGTTTCATGCTGTTTTTTTTTTTTTTTTTTCTTTTTGCGGGGGGAGGGGGGTAGGGGTTTCTTACTTCCCTTCTCAGGCCCTTTCAATCTTTCTTGTGAATTTCTTGGTATATGTCCTTTGAATCAAGGCTTGAAAACCACTTTAGAACCACTGACTCTAGAACCTTGGGATCAATGAGGAAAGGTTTTCTTCCTCCAGATTTGATGTTCAATATATGTTTATTTGTTTACTTTTCTTTTCCCCCATCTAGGACCCAGTTGTAGCAAATGCTGCATATAAATCTCTCTCCCACTTTAGTGCAGGAGAACACACTATTCTTCATCTGCCTGAAAAGGTAGGCATTTCTGCTTTCTTATTGGTATGTCTTTACTTTGCTGATGTTTACAGTTTTATTTGTATCTGCCGTTTTAGGAGATCCTTACCTGATAAAGATCTGTGTAACTCCAAATATGTTGTCTATGCAAGCCAAGAATTCATTATTTGTTTAATCTGTAAATGACTGTAGAGGTCTTTGCTTTCACAGATAATAAATTTAAGTCCCTTTCAAGCAGATGGAAGACATCTAAAACACAAATGAAATTATCTTAAGGTCAGTGGGCATATGGCTTGCTCCAGAAGGTCTGTCTGTTGCACTCTAGAAACCACTTGCCTCAGAATACCATCTTGGACTTAAACCAAGCATGGTCTGCGTAGACTAATATTTTATAGTACCTGTGTAATCAAAAAAAAATTGTTTTTCAATTTTTTTTTTTTTTTGTAGAGACCAGAGTCTTACTTTATTGCCCTTGGTAGAGTGCTGTCGTGTCACAGCTCACAGCAACCTCTAACTCCTGGGCTTAGGCGATTCTCTTGCCTCAGCCTCCCGAGTAGCTGGGACTAGGTGCCTGCCACAATGCCCGGCTATTTCTCTGTTTTGCAGTTTGGCCGAGGCTGGGCTTGAACCTGCCACTTTCGGTATATGGGGCCAGTGGCCTACTCGATGAGCCAGAGGCACCACCCTAGTCAAAAATTTTTATTTGTGATAACGAATGAGCTGCCATATGAAAAAAATGTTTATTAGTGAAATGTGAAATGATATAGATGAAGAATGCCATCATTGTTTTTTAAGGTTTAACATGTATGTCATTATCTTAAGTATTAAATAAAACTAAAAGCATTCAGTCTTTTCTAGTATCTACTTAATATAATCAGCTTTAGATTAGTAAGTCATGTTAAGTTGTAAAATATCTGTTTTCATATTTAGTGCCATTACTAATTCAAATGCATAAAGATGTTTATTGAATGCTTGTGGAGTGTAAGGCAGATGTTGTGTTAGATGAAGTGATGTGTAACATTACCCAGAATCTGTCTTAGATCTCAAATGTCATGAAGATTTGGTGTGAATTTCATGGGATCCTCAGGCATTAAAATGGGTTTGGCCTTTCTTCTGGATTGTAGATGCCGGTAGGAACCAGGGAAACTACTTTTTACTGAGTTGAATTGGAGCCCCCATATGAAGTGACTGGCTCTTATAAAACCAAATCTTAAGTCAGGCAGAATTTTCTATGTTATCAAAGACTTTTAAAGACAGATTGACTGGCTTGTCATGCAGTAAACACAGTTGGGAAGGCTTAAATGGAGATGTTTTATGACGCATGCAATTAAAAAGGATGGGACTTGAGGTTGCACTATGATGACTAGCAATACTCATTACTGCTCAAAAAAAGAAAAATGGAAAAAAGAAATCTACATGTAAATTTCGTCTACTGACGTGGGTGCGGTGGGTCATGACTGTAATGCCAGCACTTGGGAAGGGTGGATTCCTTGAGGCCAGGAGTTTGATACCAGCCTCTGACCCATCTCTAAAAAACAATAAAAGAAAAAAAGATTAACAGGGTGTGTGCACCTGTAGTCCTAACTACTCGGGAGGCTGAGGCGGGAGGATCACTGAAACGCAGGAGTTCAGGGTTGCAGTGAGCTATGCTCATTTCATTGCACTCCAGCCTGTGCCACAGAGTGAAACTCTAGCTCTTAAAAAACAAATTGATATGCAAACATCTACCAATAGATCAGCTACAGTATCTGGAGGTATAACTTTTGTTATTATTTTAAGTAAGCCATTGCTCATTTAGATCACAGCATAAAAATTACCTTTATTTTTAGCTATTATTCCTAAAATATTCTAGCGAGAGTAATAGCTTTCATTAAATAACTCTTATATACTCTTAACACTTACTCTCCCTCTTTAAATATTAACAAGTTTGTATTTTTTCTGACTTTAGGCTTATATTCAGGTTCTGATTATGTTTGTTAGAGTTTGTACTCAGTTAAGTGCTGTATTCAATCAAATGCTAGCTATTTCCTTAATTGAACTCTTCTATGCCTTCTGATCCCTGAATAGCCAAAAATGACTCTTTATACTTTCCAAAAATTAGTATTTTTCAACCTTTTTTTTTATCTCATAGTACACTTGAACCTATAGTTAAGCTTCCACAGCACACTTAAATTATGTTGATTAAAAAAAAAGGAACAAAAAAAGAATATATTTACTGTGCTTTGAACTTTTTCTGAAAATAATTAATAATCTTTAAAATTTTTTGTGGCATACTTAAGATCCTCTTATGGTAAACCTGTTGAAAATCACTGCAATAAATGGTAAAGAGTTTGAGTTTCTATATATGTTTGGGTTTTTACCATCAGAGTGTAAGGATTCTATAAAGGAAAGCTTTAAGGCTTTGTATCCATGCTTTTCCACCCTTTTTTTCTGCCCTAATCTCCTTCTGGGCATAACCTGCTCTGAGGAGTAACCATGCTCACTATGGTGGATGTTCTCCACCGAGGTGGAGATGAGGGCAATACATGGTTTGAAAGAGTCTTGCTCACTCTGACACCCAGCTCCAGACACAGAGGATCTGTTTCCTTGTGGAGAATCATTGCTTCCCAAGACCATACCATGCATTTTTCTTTTTTCCATTGATAACTACCATTCAGTTTGACTGTTTCAATACATAAAACTGAAAGTCCAGACAGTGGTCAATGTGTTCATATCCCAAACAAGCCCACAAAGGCCAAGCCTACAATCAGGTCAGTACATCACTTCTGATTTACTGATAATGGCAGTGATATGAAACTATGGCTCATTTGCTATAAGAACCTATTTTCAAATGTTTTGAAAGTCCTCAAGAAGTAGGGAGTTCTATAATATAGAATTAAGAGAATTTTTTGTTGACAAAGGTTGCATATTCTGCACCAAGGGCAACTGGCTTGCTCACAAGATGTAAGATTATACATATATTTTTTTCAGTTAAAGTACATCCACACTCTTTCTTTCTAGTTGTGGAAACTTGTGTAATAAACTTTTGCACCCATGGTGAATTTCAAGTAGAACTTAAAAAAAAAAGATATAATTAACACATCCTTACAAACATGGCTAATTTTGTGAAGTATAATTCAGCTGCTTTTGTAAGTACTACTTTTTTAAAAATTGAATTAAGAAACATTTCTGATTGTTGAAAATCAATTTATGCTGTATAACTTGTTGCAAGTGAATAGGCTGTAGAACAAAAGTAATAAGGAGTAGCAGAAATCAGAAAAGTTAGGGTTTAATGAAACAGTACATCTAGGGTTAAATGGGAAATGTCAGTAGATAGTAGAGCTGAATGACACACTGTATAAGGTAGGGATTTGAATTCCAAATTGATTAACTCATCTTTTTAGCTACTAGAAAATTCTGTGGGCTGGACACTTAATACTTGTATTGGTTTAATAATTATTTATTGTTTATTTTATCTATCCTAAGTGCTAGGCCCTGTTTTATGACTTGGGGATGCTGAATGAATGTATTATGTTTTGTTGGTTTCCAACAATAACTTTGTTAATCACTTAAAGCATGTAAATCTAAAATTGGTTAAAAAATTTGGGGGTACATCTTTGAGGACTTGTTGATTCTAATGTTGAAAAATAAGAATGACTTTCCCCTTTTATATTTATTTCTTCTGTTCTTTTTAGCTATTTAAATTTCTCCCCTGCCTTCTTTAGCACCACCCTCAAAAAAAGAAAAAAGCAAACAACAATCAAAAAAACCCTATAGAGAATATTTTTTTTAGTATAAGAATCGGTAATGTATAAATGTTTAGGTAAAAGATATTGACTTTGCTTTCTTTCTTCATTAAAAAATATTCAGCTGTTTAAAAATTAAACTTCATAGAGATCTTATGGTAAATTGTTTTGTTGATTTCTGGAGTTAATTTTAGACATAATATAAAAGAATTCATTATGCATTCAGGGTTGGTATAAATATGGCATAACCAATTTGGCTTTGACTTAAAGTGAATGTCACTGCATTCATCAAAAGCTGTTTCTCCTTTTAACTGAATTTATTCAGAATCTTGACATGTTCCAAATAAAATCCCCTGTTTATGCACAAACTCTTAGATTTTCATAGGTTACACATACAGAAAGGTGGGTGAAAGGCTATCTGGCTCAGAAACCACGAGGAGGCATTTTGTAGGATAAGCTTTTCAGTACAGAAAGTCTCTGACTTATGATGGGTAGAGTTAGGATTTTTCAACTTTATGATGGTGCAAAAGCAATACACATTCGGTAGGCACACTGCTTCAAATTTTGAATTTTGATTTCTTCCCAGTCTACTAATAATGTGGTACAATAGTCTCTTACAACGTGGAGCAATGGCAGTGAGCCACAGCTCTCTATCAGCCTTTTTTGATCACAAGGGAAAACCGCAGATTCTCTGCTACAGTATTCTGTGTTGCCAGATGATTTTGCCTAACTGTGGGATAATGTAAATGTTTTGAGCAAGTTTAATGTGTCAAGGAGCATCTCTATTCAATATGAAATAGGTTTTTATGAGTAATTTGCTTTTTTTTTTGATATAGAGTCTCAATGTTGCCCTTGGTAGAGTGCTATGGTATCACAGCTCACAGCAACCCCAAACTCCTGGGCTTTAGTGATTCTCTTGCTTCAGCCTCCCAAATAGCTGGGGCCTCAGGCGCCCAACACAACACCCAGCCATTTTCCTGTTGCAGTCATTGTTGTTCAGTTGAATCAGGCTGCGCTCAAACCCGCCAGCTTCGGTGCATGTGACTGGCCCCGTAAGCACTGTGCTACAGGTGCCGAGCCGTAATTTACTATTTTATAGTTGATTTTCCCTGTAAGTTTTTTCAACAAAGCTTAGCTATAATTAGAAGGGTGTTGTTTGCCATGTGGTGGTGTTGTATGTTTTAAACATATATGCATATGTGTATATATAAACACACAATTATTCCTGGGTGTTTTAGCAACTAATGTAATAGAATTGCCAAAATTGTATAACTTTAACAGGTATTGTTTCATTTGACTTATCTCCGTTCTCCATAGTTGTACTTACATTGAGCTTATTAAATTATTGCACACACACCGTGGAGAAAGACTCATATTAGCCCAGGGAAAGCAGAACTTGTAAGAGGTGAGTGAAGGAAGAGGGAAATGTAATGGAACCAAGATTGGATAAATAAGTGTGAATTTGTGCAGAAGAATCAGCTCATCTTTGAGGAAACAAAATGAAAGGAGTCAGCATACCATTCATTATAAATACATATAGGATATCATCTGCACTTACATTATAGTACATTTGTCATTTCTTTGCTAAAATGTATGCACATTGAGATGCAGACATATGCTACTTACTGCATAGCAGATAAATTAGTATGAGAAGTCAGTCATGTGAATGTGAAATCAGACAATTTAATATTGATGGGTAGATCAATTCTCTTCATCCCCAACCTGGTAACTCTTTCTTTAGTGGCTTAGAAAGTTTGATGGCCTATGGTACTGTGACTCATAGTAAATAATTAGTTTGACTGAGCAGAAGGACTGGATAGAATAAAATGTGTACCAAAAATACCATATTCCCTTTATACTAATAATTCTGGAAACATTTGGTCATTTGGCAAAGTTTACACTCCAGTTTATGGCCCCTCTGGTGGTGACAGTAGTTCTTCTCCTTTGCCTGCCTCCCTGCCTACCTTCATCTCTTGCTCCTCCTTGTCTCCTTTCTTTCTTTTTCAGTAACCTTAATAACATAATTCACCCATTTAAAGTATACAATTTATGGTTGGGTGCAGTGGCCCATGCCTGTAATCCTAATACTCTGGGAGGCTGGGGTAGGAGGATCCTACCCTGAGCAAGAGTGAGAAAAATCAGCCAGGTGTTTCTTTGTGAAGGCGAGTATTTTGATTGCTGGGTGTTGTGGTGCATGGGCATAGGCGCCCAGCTGCTCTGGAGGTTGAGGCAGGAGGATCATTTGGAGCCCAGGAGTTTGTGGTTGCTGTGAGCGAGGCTGATGATGCCATGGTACTCTTCTCTCTTCTCGGGGCAACAGAGTGAGACTCTATCTCAAAAAAAAAAAAAAAAAAGAAAGAAAAAAGAAAGAAAGAAATACAATCCAGTGATTTTGGTATATTCAAAGAATTATGCAACCAATTGCAGAGCAACCACAATCTAATTTTTGAACTTTTTTCCTCTAAAAGAAACTTATTAGCAGTTAATTCCCATTTACCCCTTTCCCTCCTACAGACCAACGCAACCACTAATCTACTTTCTGTCTCTATAAATTTGCCTATTTTGGACTTTTCCCACAAGCAGAAGCATATAGATGTGATGTTTTGCAACTGGCTTCCTTTGCTTAGCATATTTTTTTCAAGGTTCTTTCATGTGTAGCATGTTTCTGTACTTTATCCCTTTTTATGGCTGAATAATGTTCCATAGTACAGACATACTACATTTTGTTCATACCTTCCATCAGTGGATAGACATTTGGGTCTCATCCATTTTGGAGCTATTATAAATAATGCTACTATGAATTTTCATGTGCAAGTTGTCATGTGTTTATGTATTTCCTTTTTTTTTGGAGACAGAGTCTCACTATGTCGCCCTCGGTAGAGTGCTGTAACGTCTCAGCTCACAGCAACCTCCAATTCTTGGGCTTCAGCGATTCTCTTGCCTTAGCCTCCCAAGCAGCTGGGACTACAGGCACCTGCCACAACACCTGGCTATTTTTTGTCATTGTCATTGTTTAGCTGGCCCAGGCTGGGTTCGAACCTGCCATCCTCGAGTATGTGGCTGGCGCCATAACCACTGTGCTATGGGCACTGAGCCTGTTTATATATTTTCATTTCTCTTGTTTATATATCTAGGAGTGACACTGCCAGGACATGTTGTTTTCCCAAGGTATTATGATGTGTAAAATGTCAGGAAGCAAGGCAGAGGGTTGAGGACCAATTTCTTTTCTTTTTTTTTTTTTAATTATTTTTTATTGAGTCATAGCTGTGTACAATAATTCAGTCATGAGGTACAGTGTGCGGGCTTCACATACAATTGGAGATATTTCTTTTTCAAGACTTTTTAGGCCACTAAGACTGGTCTCTAAGACAACTCTTGATATTAAACCTAGAAAATTTCAAATATGCATATAGACTAGATATATCTGGAAAACCTTGCTTGTCAGAACCAAAAGATTTACAACATGCTGGGGGTCTCTGGTATGTGGTGATGTCAAGGAATGCCTTCCTGCTCCATCTGGAACATACTTAGTAGCGAGTTATCTCTGTAAGGACAGCTGGTTCATCCCTCTGAGAATTAGATACTTAATATTGAATCAGAATTAAATCCTGGCTTGCAAGGCATTTGAACAGTCAGGTTGTTTTCACTTTTCCTGTACAAATAAAAAGAACTCTAGCTATGGTTGAAAGCCTTCATTGGAGTTGAGATTATTATACTTAAGAGAAGCATTTCCTCTCTGCTTTAATTCCCCTGCAAGAACCCTGACTCAGTGTAGTCCCTAAATGGAACAGTGCTTTGGGGACCTATGAAGAAGGCAGTCGGCAGGAATTGTTAATTATTTCTAAAAATAACTCTGGGAGACAGGCTAATGGTAATGACTGGGTTCTGGCACTTTATGGTTATAGAAACCGCTTTTATATATTTTGATTTCCTCCCCTAATGCTTAATTATCTCCATGTGGGCATTATGATGGAGTGTCATTGAAGGTATTAAAAATTTAATTAATTGCTTAACAGTTATATCTGTGGAAAGTATAATAGTGGTAAATCTTTTTGCATTTTTTATTTTGGGTTCAAATAAACATAACTAATCACAGAGCAACCACAATATCTTCAAAATGTAAATTAGACACAATAAAGTATAGCTAACAATTACAGATTTTAGTGTTTTTATATTCCAAGCAACAAACTGCCAAGTCTAAAGAAAAAAAAGTCACTAAAGCAAAAGCATTCTATTGTTCCCCAATCTCTACTACATACTCTACTCAAAGACTTTAAGCTTTGTCATAGAAGTATGGCTAGAATCACAAATTTAAAAAAAAAGGCATTCAGACAAGGCAAATATTTAATTATAAGCCATAGGAGTTCAGTATATTGAATATGTCAGTGTTTGCATTTTATTGTATATTTTGTATTATTATTGAAGATAATAATCATGGCTTATGCTACCTTTTGGGGATTTTCTTATTGTATTAACATTAGTTTTTAAAATGGATCTAAGATTATTTCTGATAAGATGACTAGAGTTTACCGTTTAGTTAACCAGAAAAATTAATAGATTTTTAAAAATTAATTTTAATGGTCTTTTGACATTATAGAGTAATGGAATCTAATACAAGTTTAAAATCTTGACATGAAAAGGAGAAAGTAAAGACTTTACATACTGTGTTAGTGTCATCCTGTCTATAATCTTATCACTTGTTATTTCAGATAAGGCCAGAAGTCCCCATTCCTGAGGAGCTAGATGAAGATGCAGATGGGGAGGACGTGGACCTTTCAGTTCCTGGCTCTTGCTATCTCAAGCTATTGTCACTCACTGCTCCTTTGGTTTTATCAGGTGACTCTCATTTGATAGTAGGGAGGCTAGTATTTTTCCATCTGATTATGTTCTTTTGTTCTGGGTACATTCTAAGTACTTATTTTCTAACCAGAATGTTAAATGTCTATTTGTTCTATAGAGACTGCTTAAGGTAGTGTGGTGTTTAAAACATACCAACAAACATTACACTCAAGTAGAATTGAACTGGAACACTAAACAACTGTTTTCACTGACAATTAAGATTCATTTCAAAAGCCAAATTTATTCTACAAGACGGATTTTTACCAGGACTCTCGGTTAGTTATTTAGATAATGCTTCTTTGTTATATTACATAAGCTAAGGGAAAAGATCATTAGACTACTTAGGAGTTTACTGGGTAGTTTCATCATTATACTTTTATTCTTTCCATAGAGTTATTCCAAAGTTGTTACTGGTTCGTCTATTTGAGAGTTCTAAGTTAAGTTTTTAAGAGATGAATAAAATTGAATGGTCATTGAGCATTGATATAAAGCTTACAGAGTTGTTAGCTTCTAAAAATTATCCTAACATACATTTGTGGTAATTATTCTATGTGGATGTTGTGTATAGAAATAGTCATCCACCTTGTTGCCCTATGTCCTACCAAGGCTATGGTGACTTAGGTGATTCCAACTGAGAAATTCGTTTGATTGTGGGCTGTGATTGGGAACTTACATTATTTTGTTTCCTAATTATTAAAAAATTATTACAAAGTTCCTCTAGGGATTCATTGTTATTAAGTAGCTTTTCAGTATTAGATAATGTTTTACTTTACTCTATTTGAATTCTGCCTTGAATACTCATGGATGTAAAAGTTTAATTTTTATAAATGAAGTTCAGTGAAAATGAGAAATGCTATCTTACCTTGATCATACTAGCCTGAAATGTTGGAGGTATTTTTTTCTTGGTTTCATCCCACATGGAAATTCCTAGGAAATTCAGCTAAATGTATGATATCTATTTCTAGACAAAGTTCCTGTTACAAATCGCTGCTTCCTCTCATTAGAGAAAACTGACTAGTCAATTTAGACAGAGTTTACCTTTTCTTTTCTCCTAATGTCTAGAAGAACCCTCAAAGGCTTGTTCACTATTTCTCTCTTCTGTTCTTCCCTACTTGCTACTTCCTGGCTCTTCAGAGTCTAGAGTCACCCCTGAAATTAATAATAGTGAGTCCAAGAAGGAAAGAGCCTTCAGTTATCCAAAGTTCCTCCTGTATCCTAAAATAACCTTAGAATCAAAGTCCTTTTGACTTTCTCAATGACTTTGCTTCCTCTTCCATGTATTCCCCATCACAGCTTTGTAGTATTAGAAGAGGAAAGAGGAAGGTACATGTTGCCCAAGTGCACTGATGTTTCTGTCGTCCTAGCATGCGCGGTGCTGTGGTGCCCTTAACTGCTTCTTCTACACTTTTTGTACTTGTGGTACAGTAATCCTCATTATTTGAAATAGGAATGTTACTGGATTGATTTTTATTAATATTTTTATTTTTTTTAAAACAGAATCTCACTGTGTCACCCTGGATAGAGTGCCTTAGTGGTATAGCTCACTGCAACTTCAAACTTTTGGGCTCAAGTGATTCTCTTGCCTCAGCCTGCCAAGCAGCTGGAACTACAGGCGCCCACCACAATGCCTGGCTACTCATTATTATTATTATTATTATTTTTTTTTTTTTAGGCTTCAAGAAAGTTTCAGGAGAAACTTTTATTTCGGGGGGTACATAAATTTTGGTTACAATATTTGCTTTTATAAATTTTAAGTCAGTTATAAGTGTATGCCTTTTACCCAGAAAGTGTGTAATGTACACATTGGGTGGGAATTTACCCTTTCCTTTTTTCCCCTCCCCCATTCAAATTGGATTGAGTTTTGCTTCCTTATGAGCACATAGGTGTTGATGAACTAGTTCCAATTTAGTCTTGAGTTCATGTGATGTTTCTCGATTCTGGTGATACTTCACTTAGGAAAATGTTCTCCAGTTCCATCCAGGTTCTTAGAAAAGATGCTAAGTCACTGTCTTTTTCTTATGGCTGAGTAGTATTCCATGGTGTACATATACCACATTTTATTATTCCATTCACTTATTGATGGACACTTTGGTTGTTTCCACACCCTTGTGATTGTGAATTGTGCTGCTATGATATTCAAGTGCAAGTATCTTTAGATAAGATATCATTTTTCCCTTTGGGTAAATGCCTAGTAGAGGGATTGCAGGATTAAATGATAAATCTACTTTAAGTTCTTTGAGGAATCTCCACATTACTTTCCATCAAGGTTGAACTGGTTTGTGGTCCTCTTAACAGTGCACACGTGTTCTTTTCTGTCTTCATCCACAACGGCATGTGGTGCTTTGAGACTTTATGACCTGAGCCGTTCTCACTGGGTTTCTGTGATATATCAAACACCTAGTATAGTGAATTGGCACTCTATGTGAAGGGGTAGAAGTTGTACAGCACTGAATAATTTAGCAGCGGAGATTTCTTGTGTTTTTGGCCTATGCTGTCACTACTATCATCTGTAAAACCCTCACTGCACTTGTATTTGGGGAGTGGTTGCAGTCTACAGATTCTCTTAGTATATGCTATTCATTTGAAAGTCCATTGCAATTAAGTGATTTTTTTTTACTTTTGCAGCACCAATAATAGTTTTTAAACTTTTGTCTTTTACTATTAAGTAGCTTCATATACATATCACAGCCTTTTATGGAGGGAATAATTTCACATCTTTTCTATTGTGTTGTGTAAGGAATACGGTAAGAAGGAATGATATTTGACTTCCCCAATGCCAAATCTTACATTAGTCTGGGTTCTCCTGAGAGGTAAAACCGATAGGATATGGATATAGATGTATGAGAGGGGATTTTTTAGGGGAGTTGGCTACCACGATGATGGTGGCTGAGAAGTCTCATGACAGGCCATCTGCAAGCTGGAAATGCTGGGATGCCAGGCTTGAGGATTCTGGGAGCTGCTGGTATACCCTGGTGTGCTTGGAGTTCTGAGGCCCAAGGCAACAGAAGAAGAATCTGTCTCAGCCCTCAGAGAGAGACCAATTTGCCTTCTGTATTTGTTTTCTCTGGGTACCTGACCAATTGGATGGTGCCCACCAACACTGAGGGCAGATCTTCCCACCTGGTTTATTCAGACTCACACACTGATCTCGGGAGCAACCGTCATAGACATACTCAAAATAACGCCTCACCAGGTTTCTAGGTATTTCTTAATTCAATCAAGTTGACACCTAAAATTAAGTCAACAAATCCACCCTTTGTGAATGTGGCACCCATATACATCCCTTAAAACATACTTAATTTCCAAATAAAGACAATAGCAAGGTAATGGTTCTATCTATTATGACTGTCTTGTATACAGCTGGAAATACTAATCACTTTCTCAGGATTTTGCCTTCAGGAAATATTTGGGATTTTAAACTTTTAGGATGGTCATTTTGGAGATTTCAGATGTTAGGAATTTTACGCTATAGGGGTTGTGATCTTTTGGAATTTCAACATTTGGGGTTCTGTCTTTAAGGATTATGATCTACACTCATCCTTGAGATCTATTCAAATAGCTGCCTGTATCAGTTGTTTGTTATTTTTTATTGCTGTGTGGTGTTGCATTATAATATACCATAGTTTATTTATCCATTCATTTGCTGAAGGACATTTGGGCTATTTAAAAATTTTTCACTTTTTTTTTTTTTTAATTGTTTGGGATTCATTGAGGGTACAAAGAATTAGGTTACACTCATTGCATTTGTTAGATAAAGTCCCTCTTATACTTGTGTCCCGCCCCCAAGAGGTGTGCCATACACCAAGACCCCCATTGCCCTTCCCCTCCCATTCCCCTGCTACTTCATTCTCCTACCCCATCCCTTATGTTAGCTCATCTACTGCCTTCATATTAGAATTGAGTACTTTGGATTCTTGCTTCTCTGTTCTTGTGATGCTTTACTAAGAAGAATGTTTTCCCCCTCCATTCAAGTTAACACAAAAGATGTACAGTCTCTATCTTTTTTAATGGCTGAATGGTATTCCATGGTATACATATACCACAGTTTATTAATCCATTCCTGGGTTGGTGGACATTTAGGTTGTTTGCACATTTTAGGGATTATAAATTGAGCTGCAATAAATAGTCTACAGCAAATGTCTTTATGATAAAAAGATTTTCTTTCTTCTGGGTAGATGCCTAGTAATGGGATTGCAGGATCAAATGGGAGGTCTAATTTGAGTTCTTTGAGGATTCTTCATACTTCCTTCCAAAAAGGTTGTATTAGTTTGCAGTCCTACCAGCAGTGTAAAAGTGTTCCCTTCTGTCCACATCCATGCCAGCATCTGTAGCTTTGAGACTTTGTGATGTGGGCTGTTCTCACTGGGGTTAGTGATATCTCAGGGAAGTTTTGATTTGCATTTCTCTGATGATTAGGGACGATGAACATTTTTTTCATGTTTGTTAGCCATTTATCTATCTTCTTTAGAGAAGGTTCTGTTCATGTCTTTTGCCCAGTTATATGAGATTGTTGGGTCTTTTTTTCTTGATTAATTTGAATTATCTATAGATAATAGTTATCAAGCTTTTGTCCGATTCATAATATCTAAATATCTGTTCCCATTCTGAAAGTTGTCTGTTTGCTTTGGTTGTTGTTTCCTTAGCTGTACAGAAGCTTTTTAGTTTAATTAAGTCCCATTTGTTTAATTTTTTTTCTTGTTGCAATTGGCACAGAAAATATTTAAAACATTTTGATCTGATTCCCTTTGTTCTACAAAATTTCATCTTCTTTTCAAATTCTCACCTGGTCATCTGTAGGGGAGAGGCTAGGGCAAGGCTTAAAAATAATGGAAAAATTCCTGGTTGCTAGTTGAGTAGTTGTGGGAGCACTATATATCAGCTGCATGAAGCCTCCTGACTTCTTTTCCTCATTTAAATTATTATCTGGGCTAGTGTTATTTGAATTCTCCAGGCTGTTATTATTACAGAATCTGTAGTTCACTGTAGATCTTGACAAATAAACAAATTTTCCTTGCTGAGTTAGTCCACGTGCAGATACACACTTGTCCCTTGACATGTTCTGCCTTTTTTTTGGCCAGTACAGGATCGTGTCTGAGAAAGAGTGAATTTTTTTTTTTTCCACCATAGTGTCTCTATCCTCACAAACAGATGTTTCCAGCTGTATTCTGAAAAGGTTACACTCATACTCAGTTTGAAGCAGTCATACCTGTTCTTGTGCAGGCAGATGTTGGGGGACAGGGCCTGCAAGTAGATACTACTTACCTTTTCATGTAGGTGATCAGGATCATTACAAGGAAGGGGAGGGAGAATACATTCAGATGGAGTAATTGAAGAGAGTTTAATAAAGGACGTATTGACAAGTGTTTGTCAAGGTTAAGGAAAATTCCCAAGTGATAGTGAGTCATCTCAGCATGGTTAATGTCATTTGCCTGCAGAGATTGGGGAGGGAGGAGAGAGAGCATCTGCATTATAAATAGAGCTGTCTAAGGGGAGCCAGGACTTTCAGAAGAGGGATGCAGGTAACCAGTAGCAGTCCTGCAGGAAAGTGTCTGGGGAATATATTCCCTGACTTTGCTCTGTTTTCATCCTGTGATTTTTGTGCCAACCAGAAGCCAGTGGACAAGGGGACCTATTGATGCATTTCTCAAGATTATTTTTCCAGACCACAGGGCAGGGTTGAGAAAGGTAGAGGGTAGATCTGGAAGGGAAAATGGAAGACGCCCCACACAGGTGGTTTTTGAGCTTCAAATGGAGAAGTGTTGTTGCATTTAAGAGGGCTCTAAATAGAGTCAGAACTGGACTCTGAATGGATGGTCTGGGGAGTATTTGTTATCTTTAACTCAGTTGTGGTCATTTAAAGGAGACTTTTGGATATATTAAGAATGAAATTCTAGTATAGTTTGTAGGCCCCTGCTTTTTGTTCCTAGAAGAGGCAAATGAAGTGGTTTTCTTTTTATTTTACACTCCATATGATTTGTTTAGCTCTACTCTTTTTGTTTGTTTGTTTTTGTTTCTGTATTGGGCAACCTCTAGTGGTCCTTAGGAAAATGACATTTTAATATAAACCTATAGTTTTATCAAACATTTTGTTTGCTAATCCTATTGTCTTCGGGCCCCACATTTCTGTGTTTTTTGTAATAAGTAAAATGCCAAGAATTAAAGATTTGGACTTAATTAGAAGGAACATAAACAAATAAATAATAAAATAGTATTTTTAGTTGTACTATTATTAATATTAAATGATGGTCATTCATGAAAGGCCTTTTTGAAAACACCTAAGTGACAAGAAGAAGCCAGTTGCATGAAAATCTGGAACTAATATATTCCAGGTAGACAGAATAGCAAATACAGTGGCCCTGACTTAGGAGTCAACTTAGTGTTTTGAGGAATGGAAACAGGCCTTTTGGAAGTGTGACTTCAACATAACAAGGAGGAAGTGTGGGAACCTGCGGCCTTTTGGTTTCAAGATCATTCTTTTTTAAGCACTAAAGGGAATAAGAAAAACTTCTTTTTCTGCTGCACCCCTTTTAATAAAAGGATTTCTTATGTAAAATGTGAATTCAATCTTAAGGGCCAAGAGAGTCACAAGTTTCCTTAAGGCCACAGGTTCCCCACCCCTCTGGGCAGAGGAAGGTTTATTAGAGTAGTCAAGAGGAAATGAAATTAAGAACCATGATTATGTTTTTTGAGACAGAGTCTCCCTCTGCAGTCCTGGCGTCATAGCTCACGGCAACCTCAAACTCCTGGGTTTGAGCAAATTTCTTGCCTCAGCCTCCAGAGTAACTGTGGGACTACAGGCATGTGCTACTATGCCCAGCTTGGCTTTCTATTTTTACTAGAGATGGGGTCTTGTTCTTGCTCAGGCTGGTCTCACACTCCTGAGCTCAAGCAATCCACCCTCCTTGGCCTCCCAGGGCTCTAGAATTGTAGGCATGAGCCACTGCCTTTTTAATGTAAAAAGCTTGTTTTTACATTAGTTTATATGGGAAAGAGAGAAGATAAAAATTAAATAAGTTGCAGTGAAAATAAAGAGAAGTAAATGGATTTGGGATTCATTTTGAAAGTGGAATTAAGAGACTTGCTAAGGGATTACATGTAAGAAAGGAGACAAAGAGGAGAATTAAGAATGGCTCCTAAGTTTTTGAGCTGGAACAACTAGGTGTGGAGTTCTGATTTGAGGAAGACTAAGAAAGGAAGAGAGATCAAGAGTTCCCTTTTTACCATGTGAAGTTAGTCCAGAAATAGAGCTTAGTTTTTTATATATTACTAAAGAATGAATGTTTCTTTTCTAACATATTGTATATACTCTACTTTTGGTCTGTTTTTATCCTCTTAGCTTTGGAGGAATTTTTTACATCACTTGTGAGGCAAGAAATGGTGAATATGCCTCGTGGGATATATCACTCTGCATTAAAAGGAGGCACCCGCTCAGACCAAGGGAAGACTGTGGCAGGAATCCCTAATTTTATCCTGAAAATGCATGAAACAAACAAGCAACCAGGACTGAAACCTGGCCTTGCAGGTAAGGATACTGGGATAGTCTCTATTCTAATTGGTATACATGAAATAACAGCTTCAGAATGCATGACAAAAGCGAACAGACCTAAAAAAGAAATAGATAAACCCACAATAATAGTGAAAACTTTAAATATCATCTTCAGTAGCTGGCAGACTGAATAAACTAATAAAAAAATTAGTAAGTTCATTAAATATTACATCAATACTGTGGACAAACTTTATCATTATATTTAGAATGCTGTACCTTGCAATGATGGATTTCATATTCTTTTTAATTATATATGGAAAATTTACCAAAATGATTATATCTTGGACCATAAACTTTAATACATTTCAAAATATTGAAGTTGCTTAGAGTTTATTCTCTGATGACAGTGGGATTAAGCTAGAAAGAAATAACAAAAAGATAACCAGAATGTCTCTAGTAGACTGAAATTGAACAGTATACTTATAATCCATGGATCAGAGAAAAAAATCAAAATGTAAATTAGAAAATAGTTTGAAATGAATAATAATGAAGATGAGCCATGTAAAAACTTGTAGGATGTAGCTAAAAAGCATTTAAAGAATTATTTTTAATGTATGTATTAGAAAAGAAGAAAGAAAAATAATCATGATTTAAACTTTTATTTCAAGAGGCTTGAAAAGAAATAGCAAATCAAACTTAAAGGATAAAAGAAGAAATAATAAAAATAATAAAAATAGAAATAGAAAACATGTAAACAAAATCAGTGAAGCCAAAAGTTGATTCTTTAAGTAAATTTAACAAAATTGATAAAGTTATTGTTAGTCTGGGTAATAAAATCAGAAAATGCAGATTATCAGAAACATTTCTTCAGATACTATGACATTCAAAGAGATAAATATTATGAAGAACTTTAAGCTAATATTCTTTCACAATTTAGAAGTTCCTAAAAATATAAAATTTACCAAAAATATCTTCTCTTACCAAAAAGAGAAATAGACTGTACAAATAGTTTGGTATGTATTAAAGAAATTGAATCTGTAAATCAACAGTCTTCCAACAAAGAAAAGCCTAGCTGCAGATTAATTCTTCCAAAAAAGTTAAGTGAAAAATAACAGTGATCTTAGAAGGAAAAAAAAAAAATAAAGAAGTGTAACAGCAAATAGAAAAAAGAAACATTCTTTTTAGGGGACCACTAACATAATCTTAATGCCAAAACCCTAAGAGTACTTTACAAGAAGGGAATGTTTCAGGCCAATCTTTTCCATGAACACAGATGCAAAAATCTGAAACAAAAGAAGAGAAAATTAACTTAAGTAACGCATACAAAGAATAATACATAACAATTTGGTGAGGTTAACTTAACATTTGAAAACCAATATAATTTATTGCATTCAGAGAAAAGGGCAGAACAATTTTTTTTTTTTTTATTAAATCATAGCTGTGTACGTTAATGCAATCATGGGGTACAACGTACTGGTTTTATATAAAATTTGAAATGTTTTCATCAAACTGGTTAACATAGCCTTCACTGCATTTTCTTAGTTATTGTGTTAAGACATGTATATTCTACACCTAGTAAATTTCACATGTACCCTTGTAAGATGCACTGTAGATGTGGTCCTACCAATTACTCTCCCTCCATCCAGAACAACTGCTAAATGGTCTCAGTAGTGCAGAAAAAGCCTTTGAAAAATTCATGATCTATTCATCGTACTAAAAAAGGCTCTCATTTAACTGTGAATAGAAGAAAACTTTTTATTCTGATATAGAATAGTTACCATGTCATATTTGTACTTAATACTGAAATATTGAAACTTAGACTTTCTGAGATTGGAAAAAGAAGATGCGTGTCACTGCCGCTATTCAGTTTTCTGCTGAGGCCATAGCTACTGTGATAAGACAAGAAAAAACATCATAAGGATTAGAATGGAAGAAATAGTCATTATTTGCCAGATGACATGATTGTATACATAAAAAATCCACAGTAACCTACAGACTAATTATCAGTATTAAAAAATGAATTCAGTAATGTTACTGCATACATACCAAGGTGAACATACAAAAATCAATCGTTCCTTCTTATATGCCATATCAAATGGAAAATTTTTAAAATGTACTATTGTAATAGCATCAAAAATATCAAGTACCCCGAATAAATTTACCAAAAGTGTAAGTAACATGTACACTGAAAGCTACAAAATATTTTTGAGAGAAATTACTTCCTAATGAGTGTAATGATATATACCATGTTTACAGATTAAAAGGTTGCATATTATAAAAATGTCACTTCTCCCCAAATTGACAAATAGATTTAACCCAATCTCAATTAATATCCCAGTAGGTTTTGAAAATTGACTATTTGATTCCAAAATTTGTGTGGAAATGCACAAAGCCAAGAATAGTCAAGGCAATATTGAAGAATCACCATCAAGTAGGAAGATATACATTACTAGGTATCAAGATATATTATAAAGCCACAATAATTGACAGTATGGTATTAGTGTAAGAAATGGCATACTGACCAATGGAAGAATATAATAGAAAATGTTCAGAAATACACAAGGCCACCAGATTTATGACAAAGGTGACAATGTAGTACTAAAGGGGAAAGGAAAGGTATTTTCAAAAAATGATCCTATAATTTAAAACTCTAAATATAAAAAGAATAACAAATTATATTAAAATTAAGGCGAGTTATTAATTAAACTGTACCATTAATGAAGAGTCAATAAGCAAGTGACAGAGGGAAAGATGGAATTTACAATACATATATCTGAAAAAGGACTTATATTCAGAACATGTCAAATCCTTTTGTAAATCAATAAGAAAAACAGGAAAGACAATAGAATAGACACTTTAAAAAGAATGTATTCAAATGTCAGTGAACACATGAGAGGATGGTCAACTTCATTAGCATCAAAGAAATGCAAAGTAAAACTCTGATGAGATATTATTCTGGTATGCACCAGAATGGCTAAAATGAAAAAAGATGGAAAAAACACAATGTATTGGTAAATATGTGAAGCAGTTAGAACTGCCGTGGGGATGTAAGCTGGCACAAATTTGGGAGACCGGTAATGAGCAAATTTATATCCTGCTTTACCTAGTTGTTATATTTCATTCTTAGGGCTAAACCCAAATGAAACCACCAAAAGATAAATACTATAATGTTATAACAGCATTTTTTGAGTATTCGTAAACTTGAAAGCTGCCTAATTGCCTGTTGACAATAAAATGGATAAACAAATTTTGGTATATTCACATGATGGAATATTATTCAGCAATGAGAATGAATATATTACACTTGCCTGTAACAACACGAATGATTCTTATAACAATTATGTTAAGTGAAAGAAGACAAATCTAAATTTGTCTTCTACACAGGCTAATTCCATTTATATAATGCATCAAGGTAGGCAGAATGGTTGGTAGAAGTTGTGCACCCTTTGAAAGTGGAGTGAATGTGGCTTGAAGGAGGCATAAGGAAGGACTTCTGAGATATTGATCGCCTTTTGTTTCTTGATCTGGCTACTGGTTACACATTTGTTCATTGTGTGAAAATTCATTGAACTGTGTGCTATGACGTGTACTTTTGTTTGTGATTATCATCCTGCAATAAGAGATATTGCAGAATTATATTTTAATTTATCTTTGTCTAAAACGTATCTCATCACTGGCTCAAAATTACTGGGGTAAATTCCAGGACTACCCCAAATTATCCTCAAGCATTTGACTGTCTGTCTTTGCTTTTGGTTGACATTAGGGGCTGACTGGAGGTGGAAGTTAGTTGAAAACATAGCTGACCAGAGTGGGAGGAGCAGAAAGTGAATGTACATGGATGCAGATAGAGTCCACTTCTGGATATAAACTAAAGGGACTCATGTTATCAGGAGTTCATGCAGATTAACAGATATAAATATTTCTCTTAAATTGAAATAAAAAAACTTAATTTCTGGAACTAACAATTCGCAAAATTTGACATAAGTCAAGAATTATAAATTGTTCACTTATAAATATATTTTCTCATAATAACTTGTATATAAGTGATACTTTAGATATTACTTTTTTATATCTCTTATATTTTTTTCTATTCCTTAGATATCAGTAATTGAAAATCATAACTTGCTTAGCAAATTATCTTTTCATTTATAAGTCTCTATCTAGATTGATTATGGATTACTGAGAGTCTAATTAATAAAGCTTTGCCATAAGAAATGTTTTATAAAATTTTTTTTTAAGGTGGGATGTTATTTTGCTATGATATTTCAATGTATCAGAGTAAAGATGGCAAACCATTGAACAGACTTATGGCCAGTAGAGGGAGAAGTTTCAAGCAGACGTCACTTGCTCTCGTACATGAGGTAGGTTCCTGTATTCTTCAATGGTGTGTTCTTGGGTATGCCTTAGGGTATGTCGCGACCCACAGGAACTGTATTGAAGGGCTGTGGCATTAGGAAGGTTGAGAACCACTGCTTGGGATAGCCCTCCTTCATTCTATGTTTATGAAAGTGGGTGTTTGGAAATAATTTTTACTTTATAATAATTAACATAGGTTACATTTAAAAGTTACCAACTTAGGTGACCCAGCTGAATACTAAAATATTTTGATGTATTTCTAAAAAAAAAAAACAAATTGGCATGCTTCCCCTACTGTATAGCTTCATTATTAGGGGAGAAGTATCTAAGAATTTGATTTATTTCATCACTGTTTAACTTCCTTTGTTCAGAATAAATATCAATTAATTATTTAAACAAATAATATTGTCTATGTCTTAATTTTAATCCTTTGCAAGTATGTAGGGGACCAGTGGTTAAATTTGTGAGTGTTTGGAATTAACAGTAAATAAGAGGTTTTTCTTTTTTTAAAGGTAATTGTTTATTTTGCTTTTCTTTTCAGCTAACCTTTTAAAATAAAGTTGTATTATGTCATTAGATGATTTGCATGAAAACTGATCATTGTAGATTATAGCAAACTCAAGAAGAAGAGGGAAGATAGACAGCAAAAACATTAGGACACCTATTCTTGTGTATATAAATTAAAATGTATGAATGGATAACAATAAAATATTACAGCAAAGAGGTTTTTTTATGTAATTCAGACACAAAAGGTTATATACCAGTTATAAGTGAAAATTATGAATTAGAAAAATGTCATGGACTTCATGTAAAAATTAGACTTTCTAAAATATCCTTCTATAAAATTTTACTGCATAATTTATAAATTTTACATTACTAATTTGGTTCAATTCTATATCACATCAATTGCCACCTATTTAATGGGATACCAAAGCACAGAAGGTTCTTAAACACCTGTTTTTACTTCTATCCCACTATTTTCCTTTCATGTATTTAGCTAGATTTGAAATCATGTAAATATGTGGTTCAGAACCTTTTTTATCTAATTTAGTGTCTTCGTTCAACTGAAAAAAGGAAGAAGGATCTGGGAAGAACACTGTTTCTCTGGGGAAGAAGAGAAACTTAATTTCAGGCATAAATGATTTCCATTTTTGTTTTTCCGGGGCATCTCATTAGTTGACATGGAGAAAAGAAAGATTTGGTATCTTTTTTGTGTTTTTAAGCTGTGCACTTAGGTATTTGAAGGACAACTAAAGCAGACCTTCTTAAGGAAAGCTGATTTAAAAAGTCACTAGGGGAGCAGAATCAAGAAAAGTGTTAATGCAGGTAATAGCAGAAGACTCTATCTAATGGTACCAGCTGTGTCCTAGGTATGAACAGAGAAAGTCTTTAGGGTAAGATTTTTGGTGCTTGTTTAGAGGGTCTAGAAAATTTCAAAAAGATGAAAAAATAATGTTACTTTAGGAATAAATTAGAAGGCACATTGGACAGATATCAGCTGAATCTATGGTAGGATTTTAGTTTGGATTTCATATTCTCTTAATTGTAATTAATTTGTTTTTTTTAAAAAAAGAACAGGGAAGGAATGATCCATACTATTTCTCAGACTATGACAAAAAAAATAATATGAGCTTAAAGAGCTCATTAATAAAGATAATTGCAATGATAACACCTTATAATTAGCTTACATATTTTCAAATTTGTTATACATATATGAATTCATTTCATCTCTCCATTGACACTGTTAATGTGTCAAGATCACATACAGCTAGTAAGTTGGGGATCCTGCAAATTGAACCCAGGCAGTGAGGCTCCATAGCACTTGAACTATCTTCTACTTCCCAAGTTTAATCAGAGAATGCTCTAAAAATACCTTTGAATATTTTCAAGATTACTTTAATGTCTCTTAATTTTTCTTGTTTCTAGTCTTTCTTTTGTTATAATCCATTTGATTTTTTTTTCAGATAGTTTATTCAAACTCTGCTTTTGTTCCCACTGCTATTCTATCCTGAGTCTTTTTATTTTAAAGTTTCTTCTTGAGAATTGCAATTTATTTATTAATTTTATCAGTTGACGGACCTTTGGGTTTTTTCCAGTACTTGATGTTTAAGACTAAGTTCCATGTGTGAACATCTGTTTTCACTACTTTTGAATAACTAAATAAGGAGTACGATTGCAAGGTCATATGGCAAGTTCATATATAACTTTGTAAGGAACTACCAATGGTTTTCTTAGTGGCCCTGTAATTTTGAAAGTCTGCAATTTGTAAGACTTCCAGTTGCTCTCCCTCCTTACCAGTGCTTGATATGGTCGGTTTTTAAAAATAAAAAAAACTGACCATATCAGTTTAAATATATGAGGCTGATATATTTCATATATCAAATGAAATTTAAAAATAAAGCCATCCTCATAGTAGTTTCCTTTTGTGGTTTTATCTTATATTTTCTTAATAACTAATGGTGTTGACCCCCTTCTTGTGTGTTTATTTCATGTGTGTATCTTCTCTTCCTGAGGTGTCTACTCTGACCTTTTGTCTATTTTTTTTTTTAACTGGGAATTTTTTTTCTTTTTTTTTTTTTTAATTAAATCATAGCTGTGTACATTAATGCAATCATGGGGTACAATGTGCTGGTTTTATATACAATTTGAAATATTTTCATTGAATCGGTTAACATAGACTTCATGGCATTTTCTTAGTTATTGTGGGGATTTTGTTTTAAGAAGAGAGTTCTTTATGTATTCTGTATATAAATCCTTTATCAAAAATGGATTTTTTTCAAGCAAATGAAGGATGTAAAGGACATCCAAATGGGGACAGAGGAGGTCAAACTCTCAGTCATTGTGGATGACATGATCTTATACCTGGAAAATCCCACAGAGTCAACTGCAAAGCTCTTAGAAGTGATCAAGAAATATAGTAATTTCTCAGGATACAAAATCAATGTCCACAAATCAGTAGCCTTTATGTATGCCAATAACAGTCAAATGGGGAGTAAAATCAAAGACACAATACCTTTCCCAGTAGCTCCAAAGAAAATGAAATACCGGAGAATATGTCAAAGTATGTGAAGGACCTCTATTCAGAGAACTATGATACCCTGAGAAAAGAAACAGCAGAAGACGTTAACAAATGGTAGAACGTACCATGCTCATGGCTGGGAAAAATCAATATCATTAAAATGTCCGTACTACCCAAAACAATCTACAGATTTAATGTAATTCCCATTAAAGCACCAACATAATACTTTGGAGAACTTGAAAAAATAGTACTTCCTTTCGTATGGAAGCAGAAAAACCCCAAATAGCCAGTATAATTTTTAGGATTAAAAACAAATCTAGAGGCATCACATTACCAGACTTCATTTTATCCTTCAAGTCTATAGTGATCAAAACAGCATAGCACTGGCACAAAAAATAGAGATATAGATCTGTGGAATAGAATATAGAACCTAGAGATGAACCCAGCCACATATTTCCATCTGACCTTTGATAAGCTGAACAGAAGCATACACTGGCAAAAAGAATCCCTATTTAATAAATGGTGCCGGGAGACTGGATAGCCATATGCAGAGGACTGAAATTACACCATTTACAAAAATTGACTCTTTCTGGATAAAGATTTAAATTTAAGACACGAAACAGTAAAATTTCTAGAAGAGAATACTGGGGAAAACACTTGACAAAGTTGGCTTGGGAAAAGATTTTGTGAAGAAGATCCCCTTGGCAATTTTAGCAACATGAAAAATAAGTAGGACATGATCAATCTAAAAAGCTTCTGCACAGCTAAGGGTACCACAACTAAAGTGAACAGACAGCCTTCAGAATGGGTGAAGATATTTGCAAGCTGTGAATCTGACAAAGGGTTGATAACCAGAATCTACAGAGAACTCAAATTAGTCAACAAGAAAAGAGCTAACAACCCCATTTATAAATGGGCAAGATGCTTGAACAGAAACTTTTCTGAAGGTGACAGATGATCAACAAACACATGAAAAAATACTCCTTGTCCCTAATCAGAGAAATGCAAATCAAAAGCACTCTGAGATATCATCTAACTCCATTGAGATTAGCCCACATCACAAGGTCTGGAATCTACAGATGCTGGCTTGGATGTACAGAGAAGAGAACACTTTTGTACTGCTAGTGGGATTGCAAACTAATACCACCTCCATGGAAGGAAGTTTGGAGAATTCTCAAAGAACCGAAAGTCGACCTTTCATTTGATCCCACAATCCCATTACTGGGTATCTACCTAGAAGAACAAAAATCATTTTACCATAAGGACATTTGCACTAGAATTTTTATTGCAGCTCAATTCGCAATTGCCAAGACATGGAAGCAACCCAAGTGCCCATCAACCCATGAATGGATTGACAAACTGTGGTATATGTATACCATGAAGTACTATTCAGCCATAAGAAAAGATGGAAACTTTACATCTTTTGTGTTTACCTGGATGGAGTTGAAACACGTTCTTCTTAGTAAAGTATCTCCAAGAATGGGAAAAAAGTATCCAATGTACTCAATACTATTATGAAACCAATATATAAATAACTACATGTACTGTAGGCCCACACACAAGAAAAAACACAAGTATACTCAGCAAGGGGGAGGGGAGACATGAGAAAAGGTAAGGGGAGGAGGGAGGTTGATTGGTGCGATCTCACCTATTGTGCCTGATGAGAGGGTGTTCAGCACACCCCCTGGGTGAAGGGCTCAACTACAACTTGAACTTCACCTTAGAAATGAAAGCAATGTAACCTAAATATTTGTACCCTCACATTAATCTGAAATCTAAAAAAGAAGTAGACTTTGGTAAACATTTTTACCTAGTCTGTTGCTCATCTTTTTAATTTCCTTAACAATATCCTTTATGGATTTTTAATTTTACAGAATTCTAATTTATCTCTTTTTTTTTTTAATGGTTCTTGCTTTTTGACTAACCAAAGGTCACAGAGATTTTGTTTTTGTTTTTACTTCGTATGTGTTATTTTCATTTTTTCTCTTTAAATTTTTTGAATTAACATTGCTATAATTCATATACCATAAAATTAACTCATTTAAAGTATATAACTCTTGTTTTCAGTGTATTCATAGAGTTTTGTATCATTTCCACAATCAAGTCTGGAACATTTTCATCACCCTGAAAAGAAACTCTTTTTTTTTGTAGACATAATGCTTGCTCTTGCACAATTAGGATACTATATTATAGTGTAAATATAACTTTTGTATGCACTAGAAACCAAAAAATTTATATGACTCTATTGTAATATTTGCTGTATTGTGGTCTGGAAACAAAACCATAATTATCGTCAACTTGTGCCTCTATTTCATATGTACATTTAGATGGATAGTTTCCTTTTTTCAGAAATGCTACTGTTAAGTCAGTGGTAAACCTTTTAATTAGGGGGTCTTATTAGGACATATGATCTTACTGGCATTGGGATAATCCTTTATGTACTGTTTTGTGTTCCTTTCATTTATTTGGGTTAGCTTTCCCACAAGAATACATATCGTGGATATTCTGTAGTTTTCTCAATGGTACAACTACAGGAAAGTGAGTAGGTGAATGAGTGGTTGGAAGAACTTTATTTTTAATGTAAGAGATTTCTGCTCCTCATTTATTTTTTAATAGACTTTATTTTTTATTGTGGTTTTAGTTTCACAGCAAAATTGAGTAGGAAGTGTGGAGCATTCACATATAACCCGCTGCCCTTCCTGGCCTCCTGCCTCTCCCCTTTCATCCCACATCAGAGTGGTGCAATTATTACAGAAGATGAACCTACATTGCCACAGCTCTATTAACACTCTTAATAAACATTCTGTGGGTTTGAACAAATGCGTAATGGCACATATATACCATTATGATATTGTACAGAGTAGTTTCACTGCCTGCAATCTTCTGTAATCCCCTATTCATGCCTTTCTCCTCCCTAACTCTAGGCAACTACTAATCTTTTTACTGTTTCTATAATTAATGCCTTTTCCAGAATATCAAATAGTTGGAATCATACAGTATTTAGACTTTTCGCAAGTAATATACATTTAAATTTCCTCCATGTCTTTTCATGGTTTGAAAGCAGTGAATAATATTACATTGTCTAGAGATAGCACAATTTATTTATACATTTACCTGCTAAACCAGCAGTCTCCAACCTTTCTGGCACCAGGGACCAGTATCATGAACGACAGTTTTTCCACAGACAAGATTAGGTGGATATAAGAGGAAGAATTCAAGCAATGAGGCTGTGTCACCCTGTTCCTAAAAGGCCATGGACCGGTACTGCAGTGCCAAAGGACATTTTGGTTGCTTCCAAATTTTAGCCACATACATAGAGCTACTTTAAACATCCCTTTGCAGATTTTTTGTTTGGATATAGTTTTCACCTCTTTTGGTTAAATGCCTTGGAATGCAGTTGCTGGATTGTATGATAAAATTGTGCTTAGTTTTGTAAAAACTGGCCAAAAGTATTCCAAAGTGTCTGTGCCAGTTTCCATTTCCATCAACAATGAATGAGAGTTTCTGTTGCTTCATGTACTTGCTTGCATTTGGTTCTGTATTCTGGATTTTGGTTATTATGATAGGTGTGTGACAGTATCTCATTTTTTTACCCCATTTTTATGTCCCTGTGTCCCTGATAACATATGTGGAGCATCTTCTATATACTTATTTTTCATCTATATGTCTTTTTTTTTTTTTGAGACAGTCTCACTTTGTCACCCTTGGTAGAGTGCTGTGGTGTCACAGCTCACAGCAACTCCAAACTCTTGGGCTTAAGCAATTCTTTTGCCTCAGCCTCCCATGTAGCTTGGGACTATAAGTGCCCACCACAATGCCCAGCTATTTTTTTGTTGCAGTTGTCACTGTGGTTTTGCAGGCCTGGGCCAGGTTTGAACCTACAGCCTCACTGTATGTGGCCGGTGCCCTAACCACTGAGCTGTGGGCGCCAAGCCCATATGTCTTTTTTAAATGAGGTTTCTGTTGAGCTGTTTGGCTCACTTTTTATTTATGTTCATATTGGATTATTTATATTCATATTGTTGAGTTTAAGTTTTGTATATTTTGAGTAATAGTCCTTTATCTGTCTTTTGTAAATGTATTTTCTTAGTCTATGGCCCTTGAAAGTGTCTTCTGCAGATCATTAGCTTTTTAATTTGGATGAAGTCCATCTCATCAGTTCTTTCTTTCATGGATTGTGCTTTTCTTGTTATTTCAAAAAAGTCATCATCAAACCTTAGGTCATAGATTTTGTCTTATGTTAGCTTCTAGGAATTTTATAGTGTGCTTTATACTTAGATCATTGAGTCATTTTGAATTTTTGTGATGGTTATAAAGTCTGGGTCTAAATTCTCTTTTTTGTCTCTTCACATCATCATCGTCATCTTTTTTATTTTTTAATAAGGATGTCCATTGTTTCATTTGTTGTAAAGGTTATCTTTCCTTCATTGTATTGCCTCTGCACCTTTGTCAGAGATTAGTTGACTACATTGGTCTATTTCTAGGCTTTTTATTCCATTGATTTATTTCTCTAGTCATTTGCCAGTGCCACATGTCTTTATTACTGTAGCTTTATGTACATCTTGAAGTTGGGTACTTTATTCTTCAATATTTGTTGGTTCTTCTGGGTCTTCTTTCTCTACACATAAACATTAGAATCAGTTTGTTGATATGCATGAAATAATGTACTGGGATTTTGAGTGCATTAAATTTATGAATCAAGTTGAGAAGATTGTTAATTTGACATCTTAAGAATATTGAACCTTCATATCCATGTACCTGGAATACTTCTCCATTTATTAAGTTCATCATCGATTTCTTTCATTAGAATGTTGTGGTTTTTTAATATAGATTTCATATATATTTTAGTAGATTTATACCTAAATATTTTATCTTAGGGGACATTAATCTAAATGGTATTGTGTTAAATTTCTACTTTTGTTCCTTCATTGCTAGAATATTGGAAAGCAATTGATTTTGTATATATAACTTTGTATCTGCAACCTTGCTATAAGTGCTTATAAGTTCCAGGAAGGATTTTTGTTAAATTTTTAAAATTTCCTATATATGTGCTCAGATTATCTGTGAACAAAGACGATTTTATTTCTTCTTTCCCTTTAGTGTACATTTTACTTTCTCTTCTTGTCTTAATCTCTTTAGAGATTTCAGAATGAGACTGAAAAGATGTGGTGAGAGTGCATGTCCTTGCCTTGTTCCTGACCTTAGAGGGGAAGCTCGTAGTTTCTTACCATGAGCTGTGGGTGTTTTGAAGATAATCTCTATCAAGTCAAGAAACTTCTTCTTTATTCCTAGTTTATAGGAAGTGTTTATCATAAATAGATGTTGGATTTTGTGAAATGCTTTTTCTGCGTCTGTTGATATGGTCATGTGATTTTTCTTCAGCCTGTTCATGTGTAGTTGAATTATATATTAATTGATTTTCTAATATTAATTCAGTCTTGCATACTTTGGATGATCTCTCTAGGTCATGGTGTATAACTTTTTTACATTGTTAACATTGATTTGCTCATATTTTGCATGTATGTTTGTGAGACATGTTGCTCGGTAGTTTTCTGTTCTTTGGTCTTGATTTTACAGTGATGCTGGTCTCATAGACTAAGTTACAAAGCATTCTCTCAGTTTTTGTCTTCTGAAAGAAAAGAGTTGGGAATTGGTGTGATTTTTTTTTCCTTAAATGTTTGATAGAATTCACCAGTGAATGTGTCTGAATTGGTACTTTAAATTTTGGAAAGTTAATAATTGTTGATTCAGGAGGTGCCCGTTGCTCAGTGGGTAGAGCGCCAGACACATACACCGAGTCTGGTGGGTTCAAGCCGGGCCTGGGGCAGCTAAACAATAATGACAACTGCAACAAAAAAATAGCCTGGCATTGTGGCGGGTGCCTGCAGTCCCAGCTACTTGGGAGGCTGAGGCAGGAGAATCACTTAAGTCAGAGAGTTTGAGGTTGCTGTGAGCTGTGACACCACAGTAGTCTTCTGAGAGCCACTTAGTGAGCCTCTGTCTCCAAACAATAAAAAATAGTTATTGATTCAATTTCAGTAATACATAGGCCTATTTAAATAGTGTTTTTCCTTTATGTGAGTTTGGGAAGATAGTGTCTTTCCAGGAATTGGTCCATTTCATCTGGGTTATCAAATTTCTCGGCATAGAGATGTACACATTATTACTTTTGTTTTTTTAGGTACACTGTAGTGATGTGCCTTCTTTCATTTCTACTATTACTTATTTGTCTTTTCGTTCTTTTTCTTAGTCTACCTAGAGGCTTATTAATTTTATTTAACTTTTCAACAATCCAGGTTTTGGTTTCAGTGAATTTTTCTATTGATTTCCTATTTACAATTTAATTGACATCTGCTCTAATTTGCATTTTTTTCTGCTTACTTTGGATTTAATTTGTTTTTTGTTTCAGGTTTTTTAAGGTAGAAACTTACATGATTGATTTTTAGATCTTCTTTTCTAATGTATATATTCAATGCTTTAATAAAATTTTCTTCCAAGCACTGCTTTTGCTGCATCCCACAAATTTTGATGTCATGATTTTATTTTCATTTAGTTTAAAATAGTTTTAAAATTCTTTCAATAGTCCTTCTTTGACCCATGTATAATTTAGAAGTATGTTGTTTAATCTCCAATTATTTTGGAATTTTTTTCATCTGTTTTTAATTATCGATTTCTAATTTAATTCTATTTTGTCTGGGAGAAAGCATTGTATGATTTCTATTTTTTAATTGGTTAATGTGTGTTTTATGGCCCAGAACATAGTTTATCTTGATATTTTTCATGTGAAATTGAGAAGGTATATTCTGCTGTTGCTGAATGGAGTATTCTATAGATGTCAATTACATTCAATTGATTGAGTTTTTGAGTTCAACTCTATCCTTATGGATTTTCTGCTTGTTGAATCTGTCCATTTCTGATACAGAAGTGTTGAAGTGTTCAATTATAATAGTCGATTCATCTATTTTTACTAGTGATGCTATCAGTTTTTGCCTTACATCTTGTGATGCCTTGTTGTTAGATGCATATACTTTAAGGATCATCATGTCTTTTTAAAGGATTGACATCCTTTATTGTTAAATAATGTCTTTTTTTATTCCTGACAACTTTCATTACTTTGAAGTCAGCTTTGTCTAAAATTAATATATGTCCTCCCATTTAATTTTAATTAGTTATAGCATGGTATCTTTCTCTGTTCATTTATTTTTTTGTCTGTATGGATCTTTACATTTATAGTGGGTTTCTTATAGACAACATATGGTTAGGTCTTTTTTTATCTACTCTGAAAATCATTGTCTTTTATTTGGTTCATGTATACCATTGACTTTTGAAATGATTATTGACATAGTTCTCTATATTCATTATTGTTTCTGTTTGTTGTTCAAGTTTCTTGTTCCTGCTTTTGGCTTCCACTCTTTTTTTGTCTCTTTGGTTTCAATTTAACATTTTATTTGATTCTATTTTTTCTCTTGCTAGCCTAATAGTTATGCTTCTCTTTTTTCTTTTTTAGAGTTTGCAATATATGTTTACAGCTAATCTTTTTTTCTTTCTTTCTTTCTTTTTTTTATTAAGTCATAGCTGTGTACATTAATGCAACCATGGGATACAATTTGCTGGCTTTATATACAATTTGAAATATTTTCATCAAACTGGTTAACATAGCCTTCACCACATTTTCTTAGTTATTGTGTTAATACATTTATATTCTACACTTAGTAAATTTCACATGTACCCTTGTAAGATGCGGCATAGGTGTGATCCCACCAATTACCCTCCTTCCACCCATCTTCCCCTTTCCCCTCCCCTACCTCTTCCCTTTCCTCTTCTTCCGGGGCTATAATTGGGTTATAACTTTCATATGAAAGCTATAAATTGGTTTTGTAGTAGGGCTGAGTACATTGGATATTTTTTTTTCCATTCTTGAGATACTTTGCTAAGAAAAATATGTTCCAGCTCCATTCATGTAAACATGAAAGAGGTAAAGTCTCCATCTTTCTTTAAGGCTGCATAATATTCCATGGTGTACATATACCACAATTTATTAATCCATTCGTGGGTCAATGGGCACTTGGGCTTCTTCCATGACTTAGCAATTATGAATTGGGCTGCAATAAACATTTTGGTACAGATATCTTTGTTATAATGTGATCTTTGGTCTTCTGGTTATATACCTAGTAGAGGAATTATAGGATCAAATTCATTGAACTTATTAACAGCGATGCAGCAAGAACTGATTTCTCTATAATGCCAGTTACAAAATTCTGAATCAAGTGGTTGCATTCATATCCTATTGTGTCTGAGACTGTGTTGTGCTTTCTTCTTCCATTTCTAACAGCATATCTTTGTGAAACAGGGTTTTCCAGCTTGTTAGTTATCATGTCCAAATACAGAAGGAGACTTGTTGTGAAAGATGATCTTCATTGTGCTCTTGCAAAGACTGCCCTGAGAATTTCTGATCTGGTGAGAAAGAAGCAATCGCAACCTTCGCACTGACGTTAGCTTTTTACACATACTTTCCCAAAATGTAGCAATGTAGTTTACTATTGTTTTATGAAGACTGTTACCCATGTTATACCATGCTTGAAGACAAAATTTCATTTATTTGTAATTAGAAACAAATATTTCACAGTATATAAATACATATTGTCTTTGTGATTAATGACTATGCTTTAATTATGTTCAACTTGTACCAAAGAAAAGACATCCTGCATATCAGATATTTACATTACGATTCATAACGGTAGTAAAATTACAATTATGAAGTAGAAACAAAAATAATTTTATGGTTGGGGGTCACCACAACATGAGGAACTGTAAGGGTCATAGCATTAGGAAGATTGAGAACCACAGTTCTAGTCAGACAAAAGATTGCCCAGTTGCTGCTCTCCCTTGCATTAAACTAACAGATAAAAAATGTACCAATGATCTTGGCAGGACAAACAGTATTTTTTGGCAAACATCTATTTATAAGAATAGGCCTCAATTAACACTCACTCTGAAAGATAAACTCTTTACTGGCCTGTTGTATACTGGGGCAGATGTTTCCATTATGGCTTTAAATCAATGGTCTAAACAAATGGTTGATGTTACTTACGGGTATAGGAACTTTAAATTCAGTTTTTCAAAGTATTTTGCCTTTAACTTGTTTGGGACCAGATAATCAACATGCTCAAATTCAGCCATATATAGCTGATATAGCCATCAACCTCTGTGGGTGGAAAGCTAAGGTAACTATACCTTCCTCTTCTGAAAGTTCTTTTCAGATGTCAAATTTAGCCTAGAGCCCAATGCCCCTAAATACACTCTCAGGTTATCTTGGAAGAGCAATAATCCAGTGTGGGTAGAGCAGTGGCTATTAACAAAAGAAAAACTGAATGTTTTACAATTTTTAATTCAGGAACAATTAGAACAAAAACATATTGAGCCCTCCACCAGCCCCTGGAACTCTTTCATCTTCATTATAAAAAAGAAATCAGGCAAATGGAGAATGCTCACCCATCTCTGCAAAGTCAATGAAATTATTATCCCCATGGGTCCTTTGCAACCTGGGCTTCCTCTGTCCTCTATGATTCCTTCCAATTGGTCTTTGTATATCACAGATTTGAAAGATGGTTTCTTCACTATATATTTACATCCTTAGGATTGACCCCATTTTGCCTCTTCTGTTCCTTCATATAATCAGCAGAGACCCTACCAATGCTTTCAGTGGAAGGTTCTGCTGCAAGGCATGTTGAATAGTCCCACCTTGTGTCAGCATTTTGTGGATCAACCATTACAGCCCATTAGAAAGAAATATGCTACAGCCAGTATCATTCATTACATGGATGACACTTTGCTTGCACACAAAAATTTGGCCATCTTACAGGGCATGTATAAGCAAGCCATATTTGCCTTAAATATTGTGGCCTTCAAATTGCACCTGAAAAAAATCAAATTACATCTCCCTATACTTATTTGGGATACAAATGAACTCAGACCAAAATTCTCCTGCAACGCATTAATTTCCAGCTAGATTCCTTATCTACTTTGAATGATTTTCAAAAGTTGTTGGACCATATTAATTGGTTACATCCTACTTTAGGAATACCAACTTTTGCTTTGACTAATCTTTTTAAAATTTAGGAAGGACCTTCGAATTTGAACGGTCCTCACTCACTCACCCCTGAGGCAAAAGGGGAATTGCAGTTAATTGAAAACGAGTTTGCCTCAAAAGAATTGGATTAGATTGACATTAGGTTTCTGATTTGACTGATAGTTATAGCCACTTCTCACTCCCAACTGGAGTTATTTATCAAGAGGACACCCTTCTAGAGTGGCTATTCCTCTCTAATAAAACTACACAAAACTTGCAACAATATTTAGACAAAATTTGTGAACTAAAATGGTAAGGAAGAAACAGAATTTGTCAACTATCAGGTTACGATCCATGTTCTATTGTTGTTCCTTTTGCAGAAAAACAAATTCAACTTAATTTTCAATTATCAAAGCCTTGTATAATTGCTCTTGCATCTTATATAGGCCTGATTACCAATGAATACCCTCCTCATAAAAGATTTCAATTCCTAAAGCTTACTTCCTGGATTCTCCTTCATATTGTCAAGGACTCCCCACTTTCAGAGGCTATTACTTTTTACACAGATGACAATAAGCATGGTAGTGATGGATACACTGAAGGTAATAATCTCAAAGTCATTCAAAGTCCTTAAAACTCTGTTCAAAAGTATGAGATGTATACTATTCTTATTCTACTCCAAGACTTTCATTGCGCTATGAACATTGTCCCTGACTCTCAATATTCTAGCTTTGCTCTTAGATACCTTGAAACAGCAACTATCACTCATAATGATGAAATCTCTTCCCTCTTCCAATCAATCCAGAGGCTCCTTAGATACCGTATTTATCCTATATATATTACTCATATTATACAACACACCATTCTACCTGGTCTCATGACTTCTCTGAACTCTCAAATAGATAAAGCCCTTATTGGTACTATCCAGGAAACATCCACTTATCATTCTATCCTTCTAGAATATTCAAATTTCTCATGGTATTTCTTATAATTCTCAGGGCTAAGCCATTATCAAATGCCATCACAAAACGTTAAAAGATATAATAGCTAAACAAAAAGAGGGAGATGGTATACTCCCCTTGAATAATAGCCCTAGATATATTCTCACTAGAGCCCTGTTCACCCTAAATTTTTTAATCTCAACAATGATGGAAACAGCTGCTGAATATCACTGCACATCTCTTACCCATCTGCCACCTTCCCACGTGCAGCAACCTATTTTCTATAAGAAACATTATATGTCTGAATGAAAACATGGTTATGTTTACATTGTGGTTGAGGGTTTGCTCATATCATTATAGAACAACAAGAAAAGCAGTAGCTGCCTGCTCGCTATATCAAACCTCATCATGAGCAGGAGACCTCTCCAACACCTTGACAAATCCATCTTCAGTAACTCCTTCTATTGATGCAAGGTTCCCTCATCCCAGCCTGAATAGGGAACCTCAATTTCCTAGGCCTGAAATTTCATGGGAAACATGTTGTCCAAACTATCCACCTCAATTTTCATTTACTGTGAACCCTAGATCAACCTCCTCTGAGAAACCACTAACTGCTTCCCATATTGCCATCCATCCTTAGCAGGAAGTAGCTTGAAGCAGTCAGCACCCTTTTCCCCTAATGGCATTTAGAGCTTCTGAGAGGGAGGATCGATACCGGGTTCCACCACTTAAAAAAGCCTCCCAATATTTACACTACCCTTTCCCCTTCTGACATTCCAGTCTGTACTATGCCTATTGCTGCTCATTTATCCAAATGGGTGCAATGGAAAATGTACAGAAGCAGGAAACTTAGGACATTGATTAATGCTTCTTATGGAAATGTCAAGGACCCCAGGGGTCAGCCTGAAACAGTTAGGTCATGAAATATGTAAGATCAATATTACCCTTATTTGTTTAGAAGAACACAACATGTCACAAATACTGGATCCCTTTTCTTTGGTGAAGGCCCTCACTGACTCCTCTGCTGTAGTTTTGTTACTTATCCTCTGCCTTTTTTTCTCCCTCCACCTAGCTAGAAGGAGAGCTACTTGACAGGAAGAACAAGTGAAATAAAACAGCTGCAGGTTTCTCCCTCACCCTGTGCAAGAATATCTTAAACAGAAAGGGGGATATGCAGGAGCCAGATTTCAAACTGTGGCAGTGGTGCTGGGCTGTAGCACTGGTCAGTTTCATCCTCCAGTGGACCAGGCACTCATCAGTTTCATCAGCAGGGGGACCCTGGGTGCTCCTCAGTTTCATGGGCAGCTGACTGGGTGCTTGTCAGTTTCTCCTCCTATGCAGATCCTTCTAGGTGCACCTTATGAAGGTCCGTGTTGCCCACATCCTGGAGCCAGAGTCCCAGAGTTAGGGTTGCAGGAGCCAGGACATCGGGCTTGGAGAGAGGAGCAGACATTAGACATTGACAGGCAGACACCTGGATGTTAAGGTGGACGTTAAATATTGAACAGCTAAGGAACTTCAGGGTGGAGGTTGGACTTGTGGAGGGAGCATGTTGCTCATACACAGGCTGGGCACTTTCAATAAACAGCTATTTCAGAGGTCAACTGAGGCCTTTCCAGACACATACGGCGCCGCTCCTGCAAACTTCAAGCTTACAATCCGTGGTCCAGCCTGCTTCCTTGGTGACGGCTCCAACAGTAAAGCTTTTTATAATTAATTCTCTTAAAAGCAAAATGTCTTGAGACCATTTTGAATGTTTTAAGTACAATCATGAAGTTAAAGTATTTGAGATAATAAGAAAAGACATTTTGGTGGAGCACATCATGGAGCACAACATTCTCACTATATTAAGAAAGGTAATAATTCGTTTATGGAATTGGAAACTATTCTCCTAAGTGAAATATCACAAGAAAGGAGAAACAAACACTACATGCACTCACTACTTAGTTGGAACTAACTGTTCTGCACTCTGGTGCACAGATTTCAACAGATACCAAGTAGGTGTGTGTGGGGGAAGGGAATTGGTGAAATCTTGCCAAACCAGCATAATGTACATTATCTGGGTGATGGCCACACTTACAATTTTGACTTAAGAGCACAAATACAATCAATTTAACCAAAACATTTGTGCACCCATAATATTCTGAAATGATAAAATAAAAAAAGAACCCTATGGAGGAGAGATGTATTTGCAATTAGTTGTGGTATATTCATAATTTATAGTTTTATCCCCCAAAGATATAATATTCTTCCAATTGGAATAGAAACTGCAGTTGCCAAAATCTATAAATATTTTTAGATCTACGCAGTTGGAATAATTAAGCTTTTGCGATAAGCTAACGTTGAATAAAAAAATCAGTGTGGCCTTATACTTTCTTTGCATCCTCTCAGCAGTAAGATGTTTAGGAATGTTTGATCTTTTGAATAACTACTTTATAAACTAACCTTCATGTCCTACAATGATGTTCATCTTTTGGTAAATGAGCTCTCTAAATTTTGGTTTCATTTCATTCAAAATCATCCAAAAAGTTTTAGACAAAGTATCCAATGAATGGTGTGGCAAGAAAAATAGCGACTTCTGGTTGAAGCTTTTAGAAGACTGAAATTATTGAAGACAAAAATCTGGCAAACAGGAAGACATTTTTCAAAAGCAAGGAGAAACTAAACAAATGCTGCATGAGATCACAGGGTATAACATTTAGTTTTGAAATTACATAATAGTTTTGGACCATTTGACTTATGGGAAGAATTTGGTGATAGACCTATTTTTGATTGCATAAATTTATATTCCATGTCAGAAGGGAACAAAATTGAAAAATCTTACAAATTTTAGCATCTAAATTTGGTAAACTTTCAAAGAAATCATAAAGACAACTTATTTGACTAATGATACCTTATAAAAATAATTGTTGAAAGAACAACTCTAAACAGATGTAGAAGAGACAGGGCCTGTGAAAGTATTTGGAACGAAATACATGTGCATTTTGGTAGAAAATAAATTGAAAGTAATAATATGTAGTATCTCATTTAGTAAAATTTATTGGGCGATAATGTAGCTTTCTCAGCCCACTTAGAATAATTTCTTTCTTTTTTTTTGTGTATGCACAAATACATAACATTTTTATCTTTAAGAAATAACTTTAATTTCAAAAGCATCTATGAATAGAATTGTTTTATGAATGCATGAATATGAGTATACAAAATTTCAGACAATACATATTTTCAAGCATAAACATTTCCAAAACTTATATAAATTTAATGATTTTTCATGTTGGCTTTCACTCTCAAATGTCTTCTATTTGGAGGATACATTTTATAATTATCCACATTGTCTTCTGAAGTGTGAAAACAAGCTACAGCTTTTCTTCTCAAGATACTAGTACTTACTGTGGATCTCACACTCAGATTAATCTTCCTTTGGACAATATTATAACTATGAATGGAGTGGTTCCTAAAACTCCCAGATAAGAGGTAATCACATTAAATCAAGTTTCAGTCCATGAGAAATTCAATGGCCTCAACACTGTGATAGAGGGATATTTATCACTGGAAATGCACAGTTGGTTGGTGTAAACTCCAGGTGGCTGTTAAATGTGGTTGGGTGAAATTTATAAGGTGGTATTTCTCCACTTCCTGGGTTTTTTTTTTCTTGTTTGTTTGTTTTTTAAGGACAGATTTCTAGTGTCCCAACTTCAGTTTTTCTGTGACCAAAAGGTAATTTTAAATGCCAGTAAAATTATGGAGTCATGAAGCAGTGATAGAATGGGGAGCATAGTGGCAATGAATCAAAGTCTGAGTCTAGCAAATTACAAACCACTTCATAGGATTTAAAGGTTACTTCTTTGGTTGGTTTATCAAGTTACCAGAATAGGACTATCTTTTCATTTGCACAACTATTTGCATAATTAAAAGCATAATTTGATCCTCATTTCATATTTCAAAGTAAGGAGTGCTGCAAATTTATTCTATACAAGGAAGAGCAATCACAGGCTTTATATCCACATGTAGAACTTCAGAGCCAACCATAGATCTCCCCTGAGCCTGGTGAACCAAAATAGGACATTTACTAGTTTGTCTCCTACCCCAATTGGCCATGTTCCTTTAGTTAACACAATCCCCCTTTAAATTCATAGCAATGATGCCATCTCCAAAACTATCTCTAGATTTTGGAAGATAGCTCACCTACTACTTTATTTCCATCTTTACTATGAAGTAGTCATAGGTTGGCAAAATCTTCCATGCCAGGTGTAGGTACACCATGATGCAGGGTGTCACAGAGCCAAAGACATGGATGTACCCAGAGCTTCAGATTTTCCCAGGCTAGACTCAACCATTGGCTATGAATAAGTCATAGTCACACCCTACTGCAAAGAAAAGTGTGTTTCTCCTGGTAATGGAAAAAGAGAATGTTGGATTTATAAATATTTTCACATACAGGATACACATAATTTCTCTTCTCTTTTGCTTTTCTTTACTCATGTTGCTAATCCAAACTATATAAACAAAACACTGAAGCAATTGTACACATTACTGCCCTGGAGTAAAAATCTAACAATGATGGCTTCTGAGATTATGAATTAATATAATAACTATGGTGATAAATAATAATAAAAATGATAAAGTTTTCACTGATATACACATACACTAGGCACCATGATGAGCATTTTACATATCATTTAATTTTCATGACTGAGTCTTTAAGATCAATGCTATTAATATTAATATCTCCATTTTACAGATGAAGAAACTAAGGCATAAAGAGATAAAGTCAGTTGCTCCACATCAAACAGTTACTACATGAAGAACAGGGAATTACATCAAGCTGCCTGGATTCCTGGTCAAACTTAAAACCACAGACATCCCTGGAAGATATCTCACTGTAATATGGTGAACTATTTTTTTAATATTTTAATTGTTTGCTAGCACTTTTTAGTGGTGTTTTTCCATCATACATAGGTGAGATTTGTGCTTTTGCTTTTGCTCATTTTTGTGCTTGTGCATGTGTGTTACAATTTGTTTTCTTTCTTTTCTATTTTTGTCAGACTTTGTTTTATTCTTTTATAAAATAACTAAGAACTTTTCCATATTTTCTAGTTATTAGCATAAATAAAAAGCATTTAGCCCTTAAAAAATTGAAAAATTGAGCATGAAGTTATTTGAAACTAAAACTTTTTCTTACAATTAAAGAGCATACAGCTGTGCAAAGTATCATCTTTTAATTTTTGAATATCCTTCATTTCCATTTATTCTATAAATATTTATTGGAGCCTGCTACAATTACACGCTGTTAGCCTATGGATGTGCTAGGTCATGAATTAATACAATGAGTAAGTTAAAGCCCTGAGAATTAAAAACTTTACCATGAGTTCAGTTTTTATTATGTCTGCTTCCTGATTTCCAAATTATTATTTGTGAAGTTGCTTTGAATTTTTTCTTTCAAATTAGTAAAACATTTAGGTATTTCAGTTCATTTCATTTGCTTTCCCCAAAGAATCAGTTCTTAGATTTGTTAATTCTGTCTTTATTCCCAATTTTCTTCTATATTAGTAATTCACTTTAGGGTTTACATTTATTTTCTACTGAAGCAAAATTTTTTTCAATTTTTAAGCTTTTTGGTTAATTTTTAATTCCCTCTCTTAACAAAATATAAACTCATAAATCTATAAAGTTTTTTTGAATATAGGTTTGGTTACATCCCATATATGTTGATGTTAGTATTTTTTATATTTATTGAATTTAAAGTATATTTATATTTTTCCTTTTGTAGTCAATTACTCTCATTGTATGAAAAAAATTTAATTACATATCAAGATAATGGGATGTTTATATTTACAATTTTGCTTCTCTATTAGGATATGTCATTATAATGGCCAAATGTTACTTAAACACTTGTATTATTTGGAATAGACACCCCTTGTATGAAGCATATAGTAATAGTTAAATTCGCTTATTAAAAATTTGCCTTTTCCTTTAATAAAAGAGGTTAAATCTCTTATATTCATTGTTATTGTGGAAGACTGTTTTTCTGCTTTCTTTGATAGAATACTTTGTTTTGTAAACTTTTTTGCTATTTTCCTTGTGGTCAGACATTTGCCATGTGATTGATTATTTTCTTTGTTTTCTCTTCTAGTGGTTATTTAAAATTCTGTGAGTGTTCATCTTTAAATTTTTGAAATCAAGTTAAAAAATATGTGAAAGAAAATATATGATTTTTGACTTAAAAAACACGGAATTTAGAGGTTTTCACTCTTTATCCTCTTATATTTTTATAAATTTAATCAAAAATAGATATACATTTTCATATATATTTTGAAATATTAATGTCTTATATTATTATGCATTGAAGTTTTTAATCATAGCCATTATTACAGTGTCACCTCTTTTACTTGAATGATCAGAGTATTTACTGATACTTCTTTTTATGGTGTGTGTGTTTTGCTCTTGCTCTTGAGTATGTGTATTGTGTGTATGTGTGTGTATGTATGTAGATAGACAGATAGATTTTCTTTTAGTAGATCTCAGTCTCTTGCCTGGCAGGAGTATTCAGTGGTGTGATCACAGCTCACTCCATTCGGCAACTCCTGGGCTCAAGCAGTCCTCTTGATCCTGATCCAGCGTAACAAGTAGCTGAGAGTACAGTCAGGTACCATCATGCCCAGCTAATTTCTCTGTTTTTTGTAGAGATAGGCATTTGATATGTTGCCCAGGCTGGTCCCTAAGTCCTGCCCTCCGGGGATCTTCCTACCTTAGCCTCCCCAACTGCTAGGATTTCAAGCGTGTGCCGCCACTGCGCCACGCCTGGAATATATCCATAAGAAATGTTTTCAGGACATCAAGATGGTAGAAAAGGAGCTTCCTAATGTCATTCCCCCACAGAAGCATCAATTTTACCACTACGTATTTGAGAGTACTTTTGTGGGACTCAGAGTCTAGCAGAGAAGTTTCTACATACCATTGGAATAAAGATCTGAAAATGCATACACTGAAGAGCATAAGAAAAAGAGTTTCACTTTGCCTACATTTGTCACTCCTCTCTTAAGGTGGCAAAGCTAAATGAGACCTCCTCAGCCCATTATATCTCCCGTAAAGGAAAGCGAGAATACAGTGAGTGAAGCCTCAGTGCCCTAGCCATGTGCAATACTACCCAAGAAGCCCACTTCTTTTCTCACTTAACCTAGATCACTGAGGTGATTAGCAGAGCTGAGAGGTTGGGAGAGGTTGGGGCAGGGAAGAGAGGATGCAGACTCTTCTCACTGCTCCAGGGAACTCAACTAGAAAGTTTGCCCACGAGCCACTTGGGATGCCTGAACTGTGTACTCTCCAACTGGGCCAAGGACATTTCAAATATATTTTTCACTTCACCTACTCCTAGCTCACTCCCTGAGCATCCCTCCATGGAAGGTTAATGCAAGCATGTCACACAGACAGATAGGTCAATTCAACAGAACAGGGAGAAGGCATGTAAGCAAGCATTTCAAAGCACAATTCTAGGGAAAGCAAGCAAGCAGATAGCACTCAGCACCTGGTCTGCCTTTCCAGCATTGAGAGAAAGCATAGAATCTTAGACTTCATTCTACAAGATGAAGTGAGAGGTATGGACAGGACATATGTGTAGAAAAAGTCTGAGGAAGCCTCAGAATACCTAGCAAAGCTGACTAGTGAAGGCATTTCTGTTCCAAGCCCAAGTAAAGGGAAGGATGTGAGTGCTTTATTAAATGCAAGAGTTCAAGGAATATGAAAAATCTGAGAAACATGACACTACCAAAGAAGACAATAGTATTCTTATAACTAACCCCAAAGAAATGGATCTATGAATTTGCCAAAGAATTCAAAGCAATTATTGTAAGGAAGTCAGTGAGTTATAAGAAAATGCAGAGACAGCTCACCCTTATCAGAAAAACAATACATGAACAAAATAAGGTCAATAAAGAGATTTAAATCATTTTAAGAAACTCGAACGTGTACACATAACTTTATTATAGTATATTGTTACAATTGTTCTATTGCATTATTAATTATGGTTGTTAATCTCTTACTGTTTCTAATTTATAAATTATACTCTATCATAGTTATCTATGTATGGGGAAAAACAGCATATTTAGGGTTTGGTATTCTCCATGGCTTCAGGCATCCACTTGTATTCTTGGACATATGCTCTATGGATAACAAAAGAATACTACATTAAAAAAATAATATTGTGCATCTCTAAATATATATAATTTATAATCATCAATTAAGCCTTAATAAAATTGAAAAAGAAGAGGTAAACAAAAAATTTTTATAAACAATTGTGGGTAGTTTATTTTCTTTTTTCATATGGATTTGTAAATATTTTGCTGCAGTATTCACATATTGAATGCATAATAAGTTATTCAAAGACAAATGCCTTAGAAATCATTCCATTTAATTCTGATATTGAGTGTTATGGAGAATTTTTCATTAGCTTAATTTCCATAATATTTTGATAACCTATTATATCTCTTTTAAAGTTTTAAATTGTTTATTCTTAAATTTTTTTAAAGTTTCCACTGCATATCTAAAGTTGGGTATCTTGTCATTCTTTTTTTGGCTGGGCTTTGTTTTATTTCTTTCTATTCTTTTTTCAACTGGAATATGTTGATACCAAATATGTATCTTCTCTCTTTCCTTTTATCCCTTCATGAAGCCTTTCATGACTCAATATATTTATCTATAAAATAAGAATAATAATAGTATCTACCTCAGAATTTCTGTAAAGATTGAATATTTCGGCTCAGCACCTGTGGCTCAATGGGCTAAGGCAACAGCCACGTACACCTGAGCTGGTGGGTTCAAATCCAGCCCCAGACCTGCCAAACAATGATGGCTACAACCAAAAAATGGCCAGGTGTTGTGGCGGGCGCCTGTAGTCCCAGCTACTTGGGAGGCGGAGGCAAGAGACTCGCTTGAGCCCAGGAATTGGAGGTTGCTACGAGCTGTGATGCCACAGCTCTCTATCCAGGGTGACAGCTTGAGGCTCTGTCTCAAAAAAAAAAAAAAAAATTGACTATTTCCTACAAGGCTATGAGATTTAGTAAGTGGTTATTATCATCATCATCATATTATTATTGTTATTATTACATTTCTACATGTGAGGCACTGTGCTGGTTGTAGAGAATATCAGAATGAATAAGATGCACATCCTTAGTCAATTCAAGTGTATCACAGTTTTGCTCTTGCGTCTATGTTGTGCCTTTCATGGGCTTTTGACCTGACCTTGCTGATCACTTGGTGGGGTGTTCTCCCAGATCCATGTTCAGGAAGAACTCAGGAGCTTCTCGTAGTAAAGCCTGTTTGAGTACAGGGATGGATCTGTCATTGGCACTAATCTTGGCATTTATCTCCCTTTGGAGTTACATCTTTTCTGTGAATGGAAATGAGACTGGGCAGTAAATTAAAACCCTGGAAGGCATAGAGGTTGGGAGGGGTGTCACGGAGCACACAAGCAGCAACACAGTACACCAGAAAGAAGAGGACAAAAGCCCCTCTCGTTTCTCCACAGCTACTGCATGGTTCAGGGCTACCTTGGCTACTCCCATCTCAGTGAGCAGGGTGGAGGGTGGCCAAGTGCTCAGTGTGAAACTATCATGCCTAGCAGAAGTGTTGGGTTTGACATGACCATTTGCTGGGCAGTTGATCTGACCTGTTGATCAACACGTGTAGACATTTCCTGGGACAACCAGAAATATAAGTACTTGTGGGAAGAATGTTGTAAAGATCAGGTTCCTATATGAGCCACTGTGAGGCAGAAGCCATTGAAATATAGATAGTCCTTTAGTGGGAGCCTATTTGAATCCATGGACTGTTACAGTATAAGGTTACTTAGCTTACACTGAGAATTTAATGATGAAAGACATTCCAAAATGGCATATAGCCTTGATAAGTGGAGTTGGTTAGGCAGAGTCTGAAGAAACCACTCAGTGCACGTGTATTAGGTAGAGTATTACTTTAAAATGGAAAAATAAATGGCCACTTAAGATCCTATCGAACTCTGAAATTCTTTGACTCTAAAACTCTTCAGAAATTTAAAGCGAAGTTCTTTCTATTCACAGGCTGCCAGCTTCTTTTGCAGCCCTTGTGATTTCTGCTTTCTCAATTTTGTTGACAGTTTGCTCGCATTGCATAGTAGTCGATTAGGATATGAGGTGTCCCAGAAACCCAATCTCATTCACTTTGTATTTTTGTAGTGAAGAGGACCATGCTGGGAGTTTGGGAGCGGACTTGAAAGGAAGTGTGTTGGTACTTACATTTTCTCTTTTAAGTTATTTTCTTACTGGTTTGTCAGTTTCTATTTAGAGATGTTCTCCATTACTGGACTCAGAAAATATCTTTCGACAGTGAGATTAAAGGAAACAAAAACCTTGTCATATATCCTCTTGATTGACTCTTGTACATTACTTGTCCATGTAGGGCAAGAAATGTAAATGCAATTTTAATACAGTTTAAATATTTAGGCAATGTGACATTTATAAGTTAGTTCCTTTGATATTCTACTGGTTAAAACTACTACGGAAATTGTTTTATTTGTTGCTTCTTTGCAGCAAAATATAGTGGGCAGCGATTTAAAATATTAAATAACCTTTTGGAAGGAGGGAAGGCGGGCAAATATTTTAATATTGGTCAGACTTTTAAGCTAAATACACGAAGCTCTGGTAATGAAGCCTCTGACATGATCATATAAGTGATCATGAATCACTCAGAGTTGGATCTGGACCCCTATGCTACCTTCTACAAGGGTGAAATGATTTTGGAGAAGGCACGTAAGCTTTTTAGGTTTCAATTTCAATTAACAAAATGAGGATATTAAACTAGATGGTTACTAAAGCCCTTTTTAGTGCTACCTTTTTAAAGCATTTCATTACCATTTCAAATCTATTTTATTTTGTTATTTTCCAAAAGTATTAGTTACAGAATAAAGTCTTTTATATTGCTTATAAAGCTTTTCTCCTGAATAACAATTACTTCCTAGTTTTTTCTTAGGAAGAAAAGCAACAAAAGTGAGGAAAATTTAAATATGAGAATCAAATGAGCAAAGAAGAGACAGAAAAAAATATAGAGGTAGTAATGCTTATAGATTGGTATTTTATCCCTTGGGTTTTAAGGAGAAATTAATCATTTTCTCTTGGAATGCTCATTTCAAACATATGTGAATTGTGACCAAATTTTATCTCTTGCCACTGACTCCACTGGGGAGCTTCTGGCAATAAATCTCCATGTCAGTATACACTGTCTCCCAGAACTGCAAACATGTCGGAATGAAGAAAATCTGGGCATGTTGGAAATAACAAAGATAGGCCAGGGTCATGCTATATGAAATGTTTTTTTTATTCCTTTAAAGAGAAATGGCAAGGTTTATGTATGAAATCAGAGACAGTGTTTTGGGAAATGTGACGAAAGACACTGAAAGTCTAAGAAGAATATGAAGCAAGCACTTTTTAAAAATGTGTGTTTTGGTCATTCTGTTTTAAATCAAGAGAAGGGGAAGAGCAAAAGTTCAGGTGAAATGCTGACACTTTGAACTAGAGGACACATGAGGCACCAGAGGGCACAATGTCGTGCAGGGTGAGAGACTGGGAATCTAGGGGCTCTCTCCTTAATAACTTTTCTGCAGTCCTGAGAAGAGAAAGTTGATTTGTGGCTGGGTGCCACAATGCAATTCGGAGAAAAGAACCTACTTGGCAAGGACCATTTTCTATGATGGTTCTGAAGAGCATGTTATCTGTACCTATTTGGAAAGTGTTATTAAATAGAAATGATGAACTTCTTCTGAGGAAAAAGGGGAAAGGAGAGATGATGTGTTTGGCATAAAGAAATAAACACAGGGGATTGGAACCCAAGAAACAATGGAGAGAGATTTGCTCCGAGCTACAGGTGTAACTGGAGAAACCTTTGTCAAAGGCATGGAAAAAGTATAGTTTAGCTTGACTTTTTGAATTTACCCTAAAGTATTTAAGGCATGAAAAGGTGTAAAGAATAATATCATGATCAACTGAGCCACCACCTAGTCCAGAAATGAAATGTTATTAATGTAGTAAAAACTCACATGTAAACCTTTTCCCAACATTCTCCTTCGTATATCCAAGTTACCAATATCCTACACTTGGTGATTATTTTTCCATGACTTTCACTTTCATATGAATACATATGTAATAATATATGTTATACTTACATTATATATATATATATATATATATATATATATATATCTTCTTAAATAAGGGCATATTTCTAAACAGTATGTAATAAATTTTTAAACTTAAATATTCTTTGATATTATTCTGCAACCTACTTTTTAAAAACTTTTTGCTCAGTACTTCATTTTGTTTCTAAGAATTCTTTGTTTATCTATGTTTCATTTCCTTTATTTACTATATTTCACTGTACAAACATATAGCACATCATTTATCTGTTTTAACATAGAGAGTCATTTAGGTTATTGCTAACATTTTGCTATTACAAACACATATATTAGTATTTTTCTAGGTTCTCCAATAAATACCTAGGAATGGGGCTGCTTAGTCTCAGGATACATAAATCTGCTTTATTAGAATTCACCATATTGTTGCCCAACATTTACATTTATAGTTACTAAAAATTTAGCCCTATTTGCCCATATCCTGGGTTTCTTGTGGGTATATTGTCACTTCATTTTATTCGAGGTAGTGCCAGTGAATTTTTTGTTTTACTCATCTAATTACTCTTTCTTGTTGGGGGATGGGTTAACCAAATCACCATTATCAATTTGACTGAAAGCTGCTCTTTTGCTTAAATCAAATGTTAAAAGCAATATTTCAAAGCTATTATAACTTTGAAAATAAAAAGAAATTAAATAAAGACAATTTAAACAATGGTTATATTATCATCACATATACAAGAGAGCATAAGACAATAACTATCATGTGATTTAAAAAATATATATGTAGAAATGTTTTATAATCAAATCTAGGTTGTTTTTCCAAATTTAGGTACAGTAAGTAGCCCAGTGCCACAATTTATCTATTCTTCTAGAAATATGACAAATCTACACAGAATATTTTCTCTATGAGAAGACTATAGTTGGACAAAAAATTTAAAAGTAAATACACAATTATAATTCTAATGCCTGAATATCTCCAGGAACTAGGTAATTTATCTGTAAAACAATAAAATTTACACATACACTAGTGTTTTAGAGAGTTAAATATTTATGACTACTCATGCCTTTTGCATAACAGCAAATCAAATAGTTGTTGAGTGAATGACTTTTCCTCTTGTACTTCAAACACCTATGATTATTTTAGAAATGTGAGATTATAAATCTAGTACTTCAGAGACCTTATTTCCTCATGATATGCTGATATGAGGTCATACTCCTGCCAGATAAAAGATAAAACTTTTCGTATGATAGCATAGTCTGAGATTATACTTTTGATATGAGAATAAATGTAATAACATAGCTTTCCATTCAATGGGGCTTTTTCCCATAAAAAAAGATTTTGATAAATAAAATAGAAATATTAACTAATCCTCTCTTTGAAAAAATATCTTTTTAAAGGTAATACTAATGAATTAAAATACATATGATATAACATATCTTTCTAAGCAGTTTGTGACTTCTATGAATTACTATTATCTATTCATTCATTTATTCAATAAAATCAATGCTTGAATAGTTTGCTCTAATTTTTAATACATTTTTATTTTCTTCTTTTTAAAATTTCTCACATTTTACAAGTATTCTGCTAAAAAGATTCTCTTTTCCTTCCTTGGGGATTCAAAGTACATTAACATATTAAAGATTCTTCTAATTTCTCCAGTAGAGAAATTAGATTATTCAAAATAATTTGTTTTAAATTTCAAAATATAAATGGGGTACAGATACTTGTGTTATAGGGAGAGTTTTGTATTGCATGACTCAGGGTTATTAGTGTACTCCCATCATTTGAATAGTGTTCATTGAATCCAGCAGTGTTCATTGTTAGGTAAGTTTTTGTCCCTCCCCTCCTCACCTTCCCACCCCTACCCTCTCCATCCCTGCTTTCCAATAACTTTTACTTCTGTGACATTATGTGCCTATGAGTTAGCCCAAACTTACTAGAGAGCACATGTGGCATTCTTGAGATACTTCACTCAGATAATGGTCTCTAGTTCCACCCAAATTGTTGGAAAGGCATTATTTATTTTTACTGAGAAGGAGTTCTCCATGGAATATATATCCACATTTTGTTAAATGAGTAGATAGAAATTTGGGTTGATTCCTCATCATTGCAGTTGTGAATTGTGCTGCAATAAACATTTGAGTGCAGGTGTCATTTTGATAAAATGATTTCTTTTCCTTTGGGTAGGTAACCAGTAGGGTTATCAGATGAAGAGGATACAACTGCCCATCACTGTCAGCCAATACGCAGAGATGAGATAGGTCCACTTAACATTGGCAGAAAGGCAGTGATTCTGGAGAAAATTGAGAGTAGCCTTGCCAAGGCTGTTCTGTTCTTCCATTTCCAAAATCACAGTTTTATACATAAAGGTTCAAAGCAAAAAAAAAATTAACTCTTATTTTAAATAATAATCAGCACAACTCAGTGACCTGTTACAACATTTCCAGTGCAAAAGTTAAATTTCCTAAATCAATCCTCCTAAACTACTCAAGATGGGCATCTTCAGGGTAGCTGCTAAATTTACAAAACAATAAGAATGGGAGATAGGAGGTGAAGGTCACATAGGACCTAAAAAGACCAGACCAGCTGTGTTAAGTTGGCTCTTGCTTGATTGACTATCTTGTCACCACATACGCTCTTAGTAGTGAGTTGCTAGATCTTTGAGAAATCTCCATATTGTTTTTGATGGAGGTTGTACTAATTTGTAGTCCCAACAATAGTGTATAATTTGTACACCCACAGTATATAAATGTTCCTTTCTGTCTGAATCCATACCAACATCTAGCATTTCTGGACTTTTAAATGAGTGCTATTCTAATGGGTAAGGTGATATTGCATGTGGTTTTAATTTGCATTTCCCCGATGATAACTGATAGTTTGACAACCTCTTTCCCATTTTGGATACTTTTTCTTTCTGTTGCCTGATTATTCTAGCAGGACATCTAGTACTATGTTGAATAGAAGTGGTGACAGTGGGAACTCTTGTTTCAATTCTGGGGGAGAATCCTTTCAACTTTTCCCCATTCAGCATGATGTTGGATGAGGGTTTGTCATATATGTCTTTTATAATTTTGAGATATGTTTCTTCTAAGGCTTAGTTGGCTGAGGGTTTTGATCATGAAATGGTGCTGGATTTTGTCAAATGTATTTTCTAAATTTATTGAGATGATCACATATTCTTTGTTTTTCTTCCTGTTCACATGGTGCATCACATTTATCCATTTATGTTAAACCACCTTTGCAACTCTGGGTTGAAGCCCACCTGGTCAGGTTGGAGTATTAGTTGATGTGCTGTTGATTTTTCGTTTGCTAGTACTTTTGAGAATTTTTTGCAACTATACTCACAAGGGATATGAATCTTTTGGTTGTGTCTTTTTGGTTGTGTCTTTTTCCTGGCTTTCATATCAATTTGATACTGGTTTCATAGAATGAGTTGAGGATTCCCTCCTTCTTAATGTTATGAAATAATTTCTGTAGTATGAGTACCAGCTTTTCTTTGTAGGTCTGGTAGAATTTGGCTGTGAGTCCATCTAGTCTGGGTTTTTCTTCGTTGGAAATTTTTTACTGTTTTGATCCTGCTGCTTATAATCAGTCTGTTTAGGAATTTTATTTCTTTCTGAGTCCTGGCAGTGTATATTTAGGAATTTGTTCATTCCTTTACTAATTGATGTCTATAGAGCTTTTGCTCTGGGCTAATAGATTTGCACAGACTCTGAGTAGCTAGCTCCCAATCAGTTGCGGAGTTCTGAGTTGGTGGAGGGAGGCCCCTCATAGTTCTAGCTGCCTGCTACTTTTACTCCTCTCCTAAATGTAGCACCCCTGTGAGTAGCTTCTAGACTCCCACCTTTCCCTGCTCCCAGCAATGTGAATTATATTGGAACATTCAAATTAACCTTTGAGATAGTAGGTGATACTCTTGGGTAAGAATCACCTATGCCCTATCTGATTGAGTTAGATGCTGTAATGGGCTGTATAAGTTTTCCTTGTCAGTAGGTGGATGTGCAGGACAGAGTCAGTAGCAGGGTTGTTCTTTGGGGCCTTTGATCATCTCAAGTCTCTTTGGAGAAACACTCAAATGCTCTAGGCAATGGGTGGGGCCCTATAGCTCCCAGGGATTCCTTGTTCACCACCACAAGAGAGGTGGGTGTGGGAACAAGGCTGCACTGGGCTGGGGCAGGAGAACTTGTCTTCAGGTTCCATGAGGCAGCCACAAGAACTTTCTCAGCAGAGATCAAGGGTCAGCTCCCAGGATAGAAAGCCACCTGAGAGGGCTCAAGCAGCTTCCCAATACAAACTTTGTTCATGAGGAAGGGGTCTATTCACAGACAGGCTATCTAGAGTGTATTTTACTCTCTTCTCTCCTCCCCTGCTCCATGAGTCTCCTCCTTCCAAAGTCTGGTTGCAAAAGAGATCTTGTCTGGAACTTCCTTGCCCAATGTCCCACCCCAGTCTGAAACACAGCTTTCCTGTTGGGGGGGGGGTTGGAGGGCTGGGGAGGTGGGTGTGGGTGGGGTTGGGGGGTGTACCATCAGTACACTGTGGGCTCAACCCATACTGCACTCTACTTTCAGTTCTGTCCACATGGGTTCCCTTGCCTTCTCAGTTCACCAAACTCCCCTCTGTGCCAGGGAGGAACCTGATCGTGTTCTATGGGTATGGGATCTGGTCTATGGGCCTGCCCCCTGCACTCCGACAACCATTCCCTGACTATGCCACTGAGAACCATGCTGGTCCCAAGTTGTTTGGGGAGTGTTCAAGCAGGCTTAACATCCCTCCACTTCTAAGCCCTCACTGAGGAGTGTAGGCAGACAGGCAGCTCCCAAACTCAGCACCCCTACATACACTAGAGGCCTCCAAGGGGAGAGATGTGGAAAGCCTCAGTCTTGTGGACACACCATTGGCTCAATTCTCTCACAGCTGCGGTGGGCAAGGGATATGGGGGGACAGTAGGGAAATTAAAGTATGAACATAGAGAGCCAGCACTCTAGCCCTCTTCATCCCTCTACTTGGAAGGAATCCCACACGAAATGTCCAAGCTTGGAGATCATGCAAATTCTGAGGCCTACCACAGTCTGTTCAGAGTTAGGAACTATCTGTATGGGAATAAGTGACATGAAATCTGAAAGGCTACAGCTCTCCAAGGCAGAAAAAGGCAGAGTAGCAGTGTGGCACCTGTTCTCTCAGCTCCAGACCATTGCCACAGGGACTGACCTCCGGAAGCTCAGAAGTCTGCTGGATAACAGAGGTGTGAGGGAAGGAGAAAAAAAACCTCCACCTATTTTCTCTGCCAGGCTCCAAGCTTCTCTGCGGTTTACTCCTCTGATACTTTGTTTCTTCCTGTTCTAATTCATCTGCATTTTTCCCCCTTAGAATCTCGGGCAGGCTTTGTCACCTTTACCCCAAAGTATACCTGAGCTGTTTGCTCCCCTTTTATCTAACATCTTTTCTTTTCTCTGGGTCCATCTGGCAACTGATGTCTCTAGTCAGCCATCTTCCCTCTCTCCTTCCCTCCCTCTCTTTCTCATTCATTATTAATATTTCCCCAAATTATTTCCCCAAATTATTCTACCACAAAACGTGTCTATTCAAATAACACCTATTGCTTGTTTATCAACCACAGAACATAGTTTGGGTAACATTTTTTAGTTAATAATCTCTTCTATAAAAGAGGTATGTATGTTTCAGTTCACTTCTGAATTGCAGAACTATCTGGCACCAACACTTATTAGAATAATTTTTTCACAAAAAGAAATAACTGTTTGACTAGTTACTCTGAGAAAGTGGAAACTGCAGAGTGCCTTTGCTGGATGTTGTGGCCAGACCAGGGTGGTTTTCTAGTATTGGATTCCACAGATGGCAAAAAGCCAAGGGGAAGATGAAGTGTCTTCAAAGTCAGAAATTTCTGCAATGAAGATTTCTGACTTCAGGAGGAAGAAGGGTGAATTACCCTCAGGCTTCTTTACCTGGCAAAACGGCATTGGCCTTGGGTGTTAGAAGGGTAATAGCTTCTACTCAGATATCATACCTGAGTCAAAAATCTCTGAAAGCTACACAAAGCTGCCAGCATGAGTAAAATACTAAAGTTCATCATACCCTTTTGATCAGGAAAAAATGTCTTGAATGATAAAGATGACCCCCAGCCAACAGAGAAAATGACTCCCCACGGCTGAGATGCTCTAAGTTAAAACAGAAGCAGGTGAGAATGACTGGGTGAGGGTGCCGTTACAAACTGTGTTCTCAGAAAGATACTGAAAAAATATCACAAGAGCTCCCTTTTGAAAATCAAGCCAAACCAGTTCCTTTCACTGGTGCCAACGTAAACTGCCAACAGAAGTCGCTCCAATTGCCCTGAAAGAATCAACGGTCACAGGGTTTTCTAGTTGTGGGCTGGGAACCCATCCAATCAGAGCTCACCTACCTTGGCCAATCAGGGCTCAACTACATTAGCCAATCAGGGGTCAGTTATATTGACCAATCAAAACTCAGCTATATTGACCAATCAGAACTAAGGAGGTTTCAATCCTTCATTTGCATAAATGGACCTGATTAAGGACGTGGACCGGAACTTTCACTGTAATACCCGGTTTCTCTTTTTGTTCTCTGGACGACACCTTGGTTTTGCACCAAAGGCAGCATGTTCCCTGGTTTCAAACTGTTCATATTACTTATAAAGTCTCACTCTTCCAGATTCTTTTTCAGAGAATTTTCATTCACAGCAGGCAGTAGGAGCTACATGAGCTGGGAGACTGAGTTGGGGGCGGATGTGGGAGAATGACCCTTCCCAAGCCCAGAGCCTGAACCCGGTCCTCAGCAGGGGTGCTCTGCTTTTGCCTTCCACAGGCTCCACAGCACCTGGGTTACGAAAACTTTGGAAAGGTGGAAAACTCGGGCTATTTTTATGGGCAAAAGGACAAAAAGAAAACTTTAGCTGGTTTCCTATCCATGAATAATTTCCTTGACAGAGCACGTTATTGGCAATTTTGAAGTGATTTAACCAACAAAAGTAAATATATACAGTCTTTTACTTTTAATATACACATTTAAAAACATAATATACAATAGAAAAGTGCATAATGAGAGAAATAATTCCCATAACATAGCAACTGCAGGGCTAAATATTCTTTAAAAAAAAATCCAATACCGGTTTTTGATCAATGAATATCTATATAAAATACAATGTATATGCTCTTTACTGGGGTAAACGTAGAGGGAAATTTTGAAGTGGGAAGATGGTTTCACGTTTTTGAATGAGAAAACTTAATTTTCTCAAAATGTGAGCTCTTTTAATGTTTATCAATTTTACATAAACCAAATAAAAATTTCAAGATTTTAAAAAAAGAAAGTGATAACTGCCAGCTGTAATTAGAAAAAATAACTTTATTCTTTGATGTAATTTTCCAGTTTCTTTAACCTAAAGGAAGGAAAATATTTTACAAAAAAACAATTTGGCGATAAGGTTTAATACAAAGTAAGCATATTATGCTTCCTTAGGCATTTTCTCAAAATTTACATAAATGATAAAGCTTATTCATATTTTAGGATGCCTAAAATTTGCATTGCCTCTTTTGAAATATTTCAAGGTAAGGCTGGGTATTTTTAGAATGACAGTATGGAAAGGAATGGTTAAAGTCTCCAATGACAATTGGCTATAATATTCTAGGGCTTAAGCCCTGCTGAACTGTCAAGATTTTATAATACGGGCAAGCCTCAGTGTTCATGGACTTGAGTTTTTTTTGTTGTTGTTGTTTTTTAAGCAATCAGCAACATGAAACTGAAAATAGAGCAGCAGTATCTATTAGCAGGTGAGGGGGGTGCTGTGGGGAATTCATTTACTTATTTATTCAGTCATAAAATATTCACAGTCCCTGATCTCAGGCACCTCTTCGTCTGCTGCACAAGTAAATACACAACCTCAGTGCAAAGAAATGTACTTATATTTCATGGAGCTTAGGCATTACCTGTCATGGATGGGAGTAGAGAAGTTGGGGCTAGTGTTTAGGGTTAATTTCCACTTCTCACCCTCATCCTGCCCTGTTCTGTACTTCAAGAGGCCTATCCTTAGCAGTCTGTGTTTCCTAATCTCTTGAGTCAGCTGGTTTCCTAAAGACTATGAACAGATTGGCACTAATGGAGCAAGGAGGCAGATTACTTTTGTAAACTCCACCAGGATTCCTGCTTCCTCCAGTTGCTTTCAGTAATGATGTCTCCTACTTTTGTCTTCCCAGCTTAGGGAAAGTTTTCTTGCTTTTCCCATGTTCAGAGTTTACCCATTCTGTCCTAATTGGATTCTTAGACTCTTTGCTCATCTGCAAAATCAATATCCTGTGCTAATTTCTTGTGTATTAAATATTTAGAGTAATTTCTGTTTTTCTCTTTGCTTCTTAATACAGGTAAAATGTGAATTTTGATATTAGTATGTCAATATTTGTATTATCTAAGCAAATAAGAGAAATAGCATTAGTTCAAGTCTAATCACAATCTAAATTAAAGCATGTCAACTAAGCTTCTTAAAACTAGACAATGTTTAGTACATCACAGTGACCTTATTTTCTACAAATTCTATTCTTTGGAGAGCCAAAGTAACCTATTGTAAAGGCAAGTTTCATGTTAAAAAATTAACATTAAAACCTATCTTTAATATCTTGGTATCTCTTTGAGCAAGATGACAACATTTTTTTTTGTTTTTGTTTTTTGGCACTAAGTTTGAACCAATTTAACCTATCCTAATTGTTTATTTCCATGAGGTGTAGAAATGGGAAAAGAAAGAACTGGTTGGTATACTCTCCCACCAGGTAGTCTCATTAAAGATTATCCCAATCTATCGAAGACACTGTAAAGTCGTTCAGTGTTAAAGGGAAGGAGTTTTATCAGTCACTTTTCTCTCACTAAGCTTTTGGAACTTCCCTGCGAATTTGTCCACTTCTCACCTGTGTTCAATTTACCACGATGTTAGATGAGAAGACGCCTGTAGAACCAGAAAAGTTATTCTATTGTACACTTCTCCTAAGTAATGGAAAATGTTACATAATAATGGAGCTCATGAAAGTGTTTCAACCAGAATTAATAAATTTCCAGAAACAAAGACATCCTAGCACATTTTAAATAAGATTTAAATAATAGCCTCTTTCATTTATTTATTCAGTCATAAAATATGCACAGTCCCTGATCTCATGCGCGTCATTATCTCCCTCACAAGGAAATCGACAACCACAACGCAAAGAGATGTAATCATATTTCATGGGAGCTTAGAATTGCGGCTCCCTGACTTCGTCCATATGTAATCTTAGGCAAGTTACTCAATCCCTACTGCTCGTTTTCTTTATTTGTGACATGAGAATAATAATGCTTAATTTTAGAGTTAATGTGAGAATGGATTGATGAAATATAGCACATAGCTGATAATCAGTAGATGCTAACAACCTTAAGTTTCCTACCACATCTGCAGGCATAGTTTTCGAAACACATGATAAATGCTCACAAGGCCAAGTAGGGTTTTCAGGTAGAATGTAAATTAGAACCAAAAATATAGTAGTAGCCCATGTATAGTGACAGCAGATGAAGGAGTCATTTATCCACTGATAGATTTATTCATAAGTATTCTTTCAAATACTTATTATGTATCTATTATATGTCATAATTAGGTTAGGCCCGAGAATTTAAAAATGAACAAGACATAGTCCTCAAGGAATGCATGGTCCTGAGGAAGAACAGAAATATCACAAAGGGAGACGTGCTGTGATACGAATATGCACTAAATGACATGAAAAAACACAGGCGTGACTAGTTGAGTTTTAGAGATACAGGGAATGCTTTCTGGAGATGTTATCCAGGAAGAATTAATCAGGTAAGGACTAGAGAGACAGAAACCTCATGAAAGAAAGCAGCAAATGCTTATTAGCAGCCCAAAGGTGAGGTAATAAGGTACCATTTTTAATTTTCATAGGAAATTGGATAAACAACTACAACTCATTGATGCGGATCTGAATAGCCTTTTCTTAACCTTTCCAGATGTGTCATTTTAAATAATTTTTCCTGTACATAATCTAATAGCTATATTTTGCTCTGAAAATTAAAAGTATAAAAAAGAATATCAAATAAGCTAATGATAACTAATGCTAAATATAAACATCTTTCTTACTAGCAACTACAATAAGATATTTCTCTTCATTTAAAAATCACTCCATTGTTGGCAGATGCTCAACTTATATTCAATTTTATCCTCATTTGTTCTGTTGTTCGTGGGCCTACATCTCGCATATTCATAGGAAAGAAGTCGGATCTTATTCAAAGCTGTGTTTTTTGGCCTGCATAGCTTAGACAAATGGAAATAACATTTAAAATCTAGAAAAGTAACATAACATGGAAATTCATAATTTCTTGTGCAATGTCAAAAGTCTCAGCACGGTCATGAGCAGAAGCAGATGTGGCACCCTCCCTCGGCAGGCTGGGCTTGAAGCTGTTAGCCACAATCACCAGCACTTAGGGGCTACAAACCCTGGACCATGAGCCCTGCAGGAATCACATGCTTGCAAAGATATCTGCCTGGCTGCTTGCATGAAGTATGTTCATTTATAACTCTATCCTAAATTCCTCTCGTTTTAACAGGATCTTTTTTCATCTTTTCCATTCTTTAATTTACTACCTTGCCTTTATCCCATGACTTTATCCTGTTTCTGTCAGCCTCTTTCCAGTAAAGTAAGGTTATATTTGCCTGTAATATTTAAAGATTAACTCAGCCAATAGGACAAATAATAAACACTTTTGTGTTATAAATGCATTCGTTTTAATGGGTATTTTGCCTGTATTAAAAATGCAAAATGGAGCTGAGATTATACATCAGCTAGTGTATGGGCACAAATGGACTTTTTACACAGTGTGAACCTCTTCAGAAGTATCAAGTTGCAAGAATCCTAATTTCTTCCAAGATATATTGCTGCTTGCCCCTCGCAATGAAAGCTGAAAGTTTAGTTTGGATAAGCAATATCAGCTTTTAAAAATCTATGTATTTTAAGTTATAAAGGGTCTTAGTTTAGGTTCAACTGGTTGATGGAATTCTTAACTATATTATTCTTAACTGTATGTTTATTTAAGCACCAGTTGTAACATTTAATAACCTGGGGATTTTAAGCTTACTAAAGCAGATGTAACCTAACTGAAACATCAAGTGAAAAAAAATTTAAAACATATAAAAGCAAAAAACAGCAAAAAGTAAGATACAAACTTAATTTTCTAATCTATTAGCATCACACACATACACACACCCCACACACCTTTATAAGTGACTGTGTGATTGCATTGTCTTATTTGAGCTTAGCAACCTTAATCAATTGGATGGATATTATGAACCCTCTCTTTAACAATTCAGAAAATTCAAGACTAAGCAACCCGCCAAAACTCAAGTATTTATATATTGTTTTGGGTGCTGATTACCTGAGTGTGTTTATTTTTCTCTGAGGAATTTTCCATTGTGTGAGTTTAAATGGAAAGGAAGGCTCCCAAAGGCACTAGGCATTCTTGTTGTGCAAAGGAGCAGGAACAATTCAGACGCACCTGCCCAGGATTTGAACCTGGTATGCTAAGATAGAAGAATATCAAGTGAGCACTCACGACAGTGGTAGGTCTTCCTTAGTCTCATGTGGGGTAGAATGAGCAAAGAGGAGAAACCAACTTTCTGCAAGGTAAACTTGACCACAGTTCCCTTCTATTCCCTCTGGTCTCCTAAACTTGATTTTGCGTTCTTCCTAGAAATTTTATCCATTAAATATAATTCTATGACTTAGCTTTCTGCTGTATTCACCAATTTTCTCTCTTTCCCCTCCTGTGTAGTAAAGTAAATGAGAAAGACCATCCAGGAACTTTGTCCAGGGTGAGCAAAGTAGTGGACTATGGAAGGACTAAAGAAGGTGGGTGGCCTGGAAAGGCTAATATTAAAACAAAGGAGAATGAATCTGAATGGAAAGTAGAGAATTGGATCCTCCCAAAAGAAGTAGAGAAGAAAGAAAATGAAGAGAGTGTGATATCTGGGAAGTGAAAGAAGTTGAAAATTTTAGGGAGATAATAGTGCCAAATGAGGAAGAGGCTTCAAAAAATATTTGTTTGGAAAATATTTCCTGGATTGGGCAATTAGAAGGCTGGTGATGACTTTATAAGCACTGCCTCAGTAGATTATAGAAGGTATTGAGGTGAGGTGTTAGAGAGAGAAAGTGTATGTAATCCAGATGTTGTTCCCTTCCTATAACTCTCCTGTAGATGGAAAAAGTAGAGGTCATCCATAATTCCTTATAAGCTGTAGACTCAGTAGTTGCAACTTCCTGGGTTGCTTTCAACAACTCCTCCCTTTGCTGCTGGTTGTACCCAGGCCCCTGAATAGATTGAATTCTAGGAAACAATGGGGGAATGAAAGTAGGGTAGGTCACACTTGCCATCATGGCCCAATTACTTCATTTTCTACAATATCATCACATAAGGTACAAATATATTGGGTTTATTGACTTGATCAGGATCACAAAAGGGGGGACATTGTTATTTTTTGATGATTGTTTTTACAGTTCAAGAGCAAAACCACACACAGGAAAGTTTGTCACAAAGAATTCTTCATGAAAGTCCTATGAGAATTCAAAGTTACTGACTTTGCAATCCTGTCCTCAGGTCTTTGCTTCTTTTTGAAAGTCTCATCTTTCTTAAATCACCTTCAAGCCACTCTCCATCACCTTTCACAGGATCCCATTTCTTGGTTGTAATGTTTGGCCTCTTCCCAAACGCCCCTTTCTCCTTTAGCAGTTGTTCAGTTCTGACAGAGGAGGTTAGACCAGAGTTTTTGCAGGGATTCTATAGTACCTCTAGTGTTCCAGAAGATGACTGGGATTCCATAAGTGAGTGAAAGAATGGAAAAGAAAAAGTTTCTTTATGTTCCTGTACATTATGTGATAATAGCACTCAGTGATAGACATTTAATAAAGATCCACATTAGTCATTTGTTAGCAGTTGTCAAACCCATTTGTCAGTACGCAGTAGTACCATTTTCCAATGGTTGAGGGATTTTTATTTTATTTTATTTTTACTTTTGACATGACTTTTTAGAGGCCAGTCATAATGGATGAACAGGGAATTGCAGAGAGAGGGGTAAAGAGAAGCTGATAAAGTGAGCTTCTCCCTCCTACGGTACCTCCGACATCTTCCTCCTGCATGTTGTCATAAACACTACAAAGCAAACACACTCTTCTGGTATAATAAAAAAGTCAAAGGACACAGTTCATTCTAATGGAGAAATTTTTATATGCAGTGATTTGGCTGCTTCCATGACACTTCACTCTTATTGGAGAAGCATCGTGAAGTTTTTATATTTTTGCACTTTTATCATATAGCTTTTCTGTATACTTTTACAATTTATTTATGATGCTCTGTATTTTGTCTGATGGTCAAATAAGGCAATCTTAAAGATGAGCTGAGGGTAGAAATCTACCTACTTCAGCTGAAAATGGAAAGTCTGTGTAACTATCTCAAATGCAATCCAAAATTGAGTACACATATAGCATAGTTTTCACGTTAAAAAGACACACATTTTGTACATATATAGGTCTATAAAATTGTATTAAGCTGTATGTTTATTTATATTTCTTTAACTTGGGGATTTCGTAACTTTACTATGCTAAATATTAACAAATTTTTATATCATAAATAAGACTAATTAAAATCAATTTATGACATCTATTTAAGTTAAATCTACTGAGCCTACTTTTAGAAAAGTATCCCATTTTGGCTTTAGCCAGTTATATAACAGAAATTTACTATGTTTGCCTAACTTATAAAAAGGAAAAAAAGATTTATTTCAAGAAAAGGTAAACTATGTATAACAACATTTTTTCCCAAGAAAGTTTGGCTATAAAGTAATTTTTAGTTTCTAAGGTGAAAGAAAAAAAACATGTATCATGGGACATAACTTGTGAGCACCTTCTATGGTGGAAATTTAGGATATGAGTTTTAGAACTGTTTGGATAAAGTAGCAAAGTCAAGATGAAAATTTTAAAAAGGTAAAGCTGAAGTTTCCCACACCTACACTACTGACTTACATTAAAGTTGAAATCCTCATTTGGGCTGGGCAGCCACACAAAAGGTGCAGACTAAGAAGTAGTTGGCCAAAATAATCATCTATAGAAAACTATGGTCTCCTGGAGGGAGGAGCCAAGATGGTGGCCGAGTAACAGCTTCCTTGCAACTGGGCACAGTGAGACTGGGGAGAGAGGACTTCAGGCATCTCTGGCTGGTGGGATTTGCCCAGAAACATCCCTTTGGGGACACAGGGAGACAGCGTGAGACTTCTGGACCCCTGAGGAAGGCAAAAGCAGTGGAGATCTGGCAAGTGTTTGCGTGTGTTCGTTTGGTCTAATCCTGCCGGCAGCTATGGCTACAGCAGCAGTGAGACTGCAAACTGGAAAGGCCTTACCTGTGAGCTGTTCGGGTTTCTTTTGGACTTGGCACTCAGTTGAACTGCCTTGGGAGAACTGGGGCAAGAGTGTGGAGGTATTTGAGTGTTGTCTGGGGCCCCAGACTAGGCCACTGAGCCAGACAGAGCTGCCAGTATTTGGTGGTGGGCTGTGTGGAGCCATCATAGGAGAACTGCCCTGGCAAGCTCCACCCTCAGGGTCGCAAAACAAGCATCGGGCAGGAGCGAGTAATCTAGTGACTGAGCAGCCTAAAGGTGGATACTGAGACGCCTTGCAGCCTTAGCCCTCGGGCATTGGGTGAGACCGGTTTTGGCACACTGGGTAAGTGAAGAGCCACTTAAGGAGTGATCCCAGCGACAAGCGCTTTCCTGGGAAAGCTTCTGCTTAGCCCAAGTTAGCAAGTTAAAGTGCCTTCTAAACAGGCTGAGGAGGATTTAAGCTCTCCACCCTGCGGGGTTTGAGAAATCATT
>CAUYRH010045062.1:0-26413 GCA_963574655.1 Perodicticus potto
TTTTTTGAGACAGAGCCTCAATCTGTCACCCTGGATAGAGTGCTGTGGCATCACAGCTCACAGCAACCTCCAATTCCTGGGCTCAAGCGAGTCTCCTGCCTCTGCCTCCCAAGTAGCTGGGACTACAGGCGCCCGCCACAACGCCTGGCCATTTTTTTTTTTTTGGTTGCAACCGTCATTGTTGTTTGGCGGGCCCGGACTGGATTCAAACCCACCAGCTCAGGTGTACGTGGCTGGCGCCTTAGCCCGTTGAGCCACAGGCGCCGAGCCGACCTCTGTTTTTCTGAATGATTTCCTGAGGATAAATTTTTAGAAGTAGAGGAGACGTGGGCAAAGTCAATATTTTTTACAATTCTTGCTCTCTGTTTCTTTAATGCTTTCCTAAGGTGAGGGCACATTTTGCCTACAATTTTGACATTTCATGTCCTAAATATTGGTTTATATTTAAAAAAATTATTAATATGTGTTAAGATAACATTTTCTTCAACATATTTTAAAATGATGTAATAATAATCTTATTTCATATCAGCCTAATGAAAGTATAAATATTATTTTGTTCACTATGGAAGAAACTCAAATCCTTAGTTGTTATTCAGAATATTTGTTTGCAAAAGTGCAGTTTCTTATTTTACCCCTAATAGCCCTCAGAAAACTTTCTAAATGAGATGTTTTACCTTTTATAGCACATATTGGTTATCTTCTTGTGAGATGGGAACTTATTCCCTCAAGATATTTGTGGTGAACGTTTGTATGACATTAAGTTGAAAATATATGCTGACCAACTACTAACAGTAGTCACTGTGAGAGACAAAACCACATTGAAAATTAAGTTTCTCCTACCCTGGAAAAATTAATAATTCCAGAAGATTTGTTCAGAAAATATCTTTCCTAAAAAGTTAATAAAGATAAAAGTAATAGACAATCAGTATGCAAAGCATTACACAGACCACCACAAGTCCAAGGGCCAAAGAAGTTGGTGTGATTGGATAATAGAGGAATTTCATGTAATAATGGATGTGAGACCATGGATGCAGTGAAGAAATGAATACACAGTTCTAATTTCTATTAGGGAGAATATTCCCCTCTGAGGCCGCACCATTTCATTACTTTTTCCAAACATTAGTGACTTCTGAGCTCTACCTCCCCCGCATGATATCACTGCCCTTGGCACAGCTCCCAGTCAATTACGTGTTGGTGAAGATGGGAATCATTCAAACTGTATGTATTCTAGCTCAGTACTCTAGGGCTTTGAGAGACCAAATCTATTTCAGGACCAATTCGTAGGATTTCTTTAGGGTACGTTCAGGGAGGTAGAAGTTCTTTTGATAACTTTTCCATAGAATTAGTTTTCTGAAGGAGGGTGGTACCTGCCAGGGGCCTTCCCCAAGACTTGTTAAGTTGGGAAAAATCTGACTAAAATTGAACTACTAAAGTATGTATGTAAGGGTTTCCGACCTGGGTGGGGAGGGTTGTCTCTAAGTAGAAACTGATTTTCTTGGGATGTCTTTCCAGATGTTTTTTCCTGCTAAAGCATAGGCTGTTTCAGACTCTGTTAACCTTACGCCTCCCCCATTGAGTCGCCCAGTGAGAGCCTGTATTGTGGTGAGGTGACACTTCTGGTCTTCATCACTGGGTTTAGTGATGTTCTATCCCTTCCTTGAGCAGTGTAGGTGTGTCCACTAGTCCTTTTGGTGAACAAACCAATTAGCTTTTCTGTGAAAGACCCAAATTGGGAGAAAAAAAATAGCTTTAGTTAGAATACCCCCAAAAGGATTTATTTTTTAGAAAATCATGGTTCACTATGGTAGTATACAATATTTTTTTACACGTGAATACTTGAAACCAATTTTTTTTTTTAAATAACTATTGTAACATTAAACCATAATCTGATCAGTGTGTCAGCCAAGCCTCCGCATTCTCCAGTCTTCTGAAATCTCTTCAGGTTCCAAGTCTCAAGGTCTAACACAGAGGGAAGAGCTTGCAGATTTTGTTTTTTTCTTTACAATTCAGTTTTCAGCAACTTAAGAGCTTTCTTCATATTGTCAAGCACTAATGGGAGATATGAACAGGAGAGTCAAGACGTCATCAGGAATTCTATGAATACATGTAATAAGCCCCGAATTTGGTACTCAGTTGCTTACTGGGGTACTTTATAATCACATAGTAAATAGTTGGTAATCTCATTGTAATTTTTTCCCTAAAATTACATGAAATGGCTTTTGTGACAATCCAGTTTTCTAGTGTATTCATTTCTTCTCTTATCTTCCCTCTCCAACCTCCACTTCCAAAAAAATCCCTTTATTAGCTTCATCAGCAGGAAACAAGTCTGGCTAATTTAATAAATTTAAAATTTTAAAAGTAAATTTTAAATCATGCCTATAAGAAATAATCTATTAATAGGTATGTGAAGCTCCTGATTATGGTTTCAGAAGAGGGTGGAATATAAATTACAGCAAACCAACTTGCACACATGAATTTCTGTAATGTTCACCAAAACACTCTCAGAAGTTTGTTTTTAGGTAATGACATAGGCAGAGAGGTTCAGTAGCTTCCTCAAGGTCACATGGCTAACCAGTGAAGGAGGCTGAGTAGCTTCCTCAAGGTCACACGACTAACCAGTGAAGGAGGCTGAGTAGCTTCCTCAAGGTCACGTGACTAACCAGTGAAGCAGCTCCTTACTCCAGAGCCCAAACCTCAGAACACTATTCCTGCAGCAGCAGTTCAGGAAAGTGAGGTTTGTGATGTACTAGGATAAGATGTCCATGTGCCAGGCAGTCAGCAGCTGCTCACTCTTTCTATGGATATTTATTAAATGCCTGTTCTGCAAGGCTCTGTTTAAGGTACCTGCCTGTAAAGAGTTTCATCATATTAAGGCCCAGGGTTTTATCCAAAATGGCCACTACTACTTGGAATGTGCTTCCCTTGGTCCTCCCAGTGCAGACGGGAAACATTGCTCATGGGCCATGAGGATCTTGCCTGCTGCCCAGACAGCCTCACATTGCTTCCCAACATGATGTTCTATGCCCGTGCTAGCCAATAGAAATTTCTGAGATGGTTAAATATTCTGTGTCTAGGCATTGAGCGCTTGGAATGTGGCTGGTAGGACTAAAGAACTGAGTTTTCGATTTTAATTCTAGATTAGTAACATGTGGGCAAGGGATAGCAGAATTTTAGGCAGCCACTCCTAATTGGCCAGAATCGGTTCCTAGGATAAAAGTCACTTTTCTTCCCAGAAGTCTAATCAGACATCATAGGTAGGTGTAGCCTTCCCTTTAGATACTTCATCTGCCCTAAGGCTCTTGTTTACTTATGTGCTATCATCCCCTCCTCCCCTAAAAAATCCTTAGAACCTTAGTACAGTTACTTGATACAATTTTAGTGAACAATAAAAAAGTACAGAGAAATTAACTAGCTTTCCCAAGTCACATTGCCAATATAGAGCCACATCTGGTCTTTCTCAAATGCAGACTTGACCTCATTCGTCTCCTCAGCGACCCCCGACAAGTGTACTCAGAGCTTGCAGCCAGTCTGGGGCAACCCGAATGGGTCCTTCCTTCAGGCTTGTAGCCCATGGGTCATTGTTAGAAGGATCTGGTTAAAAACCTCTGGCCTTATCCAACCTGCCTATTTGACAGTAGGAAAAATTATAGTCCAGAGAGGGATATTTTGTTCATGCCTTCACAAAATTTACTGAATTAAGTAAACTGAGAGCTGCTTCAGTTCTAGTTCTGTTATTTTGCAGGTGGGGGCATTAAAAGAAAAGGAAAAGTTGTCACACAATGACATCCCCGCTCACAGCAACACAAGGAAAGTGAATTTTTTTTTTTAGGAGATGGAGTCTCACTTTGTCACCCTGGGTAGAGTGCCGTGGCGTCACAGCTCACAGCAACCTTCAACTCCTGGGCTTAGGTGATTCTCTTGCCTCAGTCTCCTGAGTAGCTGGGACTACAGGCGCCTGCCACAATACCTGGCTATTTTTTTGTTGCAGTTTGTCCAGGGCTAGGCTCGAACCCGCCACCCTCGGTATATGGGGCCAGTGCCCTACCTACTGAGCCACAGGCACTGCCCCAAGGAAAGTGAATATCTTGACAACTATTTGGATCATCCTTCCTCCTGATCTTTCAATTGAGCCTGAATTTAACTTCAAGCCCTACTAAATTATTTCACATTTGTTACTTGGAAAAAACAGGTCACACAGGTTATCACAATTATTGCAGTCAATTCTGTGCTAGAAAAAGTGTGTTAGTCTACCTAACAGGAAACCTGAAAAACAGGTAATATGGTCATAGACTCCTCTTTTAGAGAAAAAGATACCTAATCTAAATAATTCATCTTCAACTGAGATAATAAAAAACAAAAACAAAACCAAAAAAACCAACCTGAGATGGAAAGAGGATTTGCCTAAGGACACAAGGCTAGTTGGGGCCAGACTGATTCTCTGGCATCCCCAGGGAGAACTCTCTCTCATCTGGCCCTGTGGTCTCTTGTCCATCACTAGAGCAATCTCTAGAGCAATAGAGATGGTCAACACTTGGACAGCATTCAAGTTGAGTAACACTTACGTAAAGCTGTATCTGAAGGTTCATAAGCATAGAGACGATTTGTGTATCTGCCGGTGATGTCGGCTCTCACTGTCAGGGATGGGTCTGCAAAGATAAAAGGAATGGAATGCTTTGTTTCAAATGATCTCTATGGCCTGATAACGCCAAAGCCTACCTCTCTGTGTTCAGTGTCCCAGGAAGGAACGGTGTGCGTCCCTGTCCCACTGAGCTCTGCTCCATCCACTGTGCTCCCCAGCCTCTGCCTGTTAGTAGCTGGGAGGGAGCCCTCAGCAGCTGTGCACTATTTGTGGAAAAGGTTGTGAACCCTGCTGTCCTATCCATAGCAACATTAAATCAGAACAATATATATTTTGAGAGTAATGTGGTGTTTGTTTTTCTGGTGAAAATGTTAACATTCTTTTTTTTGAGACAGTCTTACTATGTCACCGTCAATAGAGCCCTGTGGCGTCACAGCTCACAGCAAACTCCAACTCTTTGGCTTAAGTGATTCTTTTGCCTCAGCCTCCAAAGTAGCTGGGACTATAGGTGCCTGCCACAACGCCTGGCTGTTTTTTGTTGGAATTGTCATTGTTGTTTAGCTGGCCCGGGCCAGGTTCAAACCCGCCAGCCTGGGTGTATGTGACTGGCGCCCAACCCACTGAGCTACAGGCACTGCCAATGTTAACATTCTTTACTGAAAAACTGTTTTGAAACTTTGGAATGACAACATTGTAGTTGACATGTTTTACCATGAGCAACATAAACAGAAACCCACATCCAATGCCTGTTTTCAAAAGTGAAAAGGGATTTTTGTTTGTTTATAATGAATAAAAGAATGCAAACCTTTAAGGACAACAAAGGTCAAATAACTATCTGGTGCTCTCCCTGTTATTGTTAACGTACCTACGTTATAAAAATAAGGATTTGAGTCTTATGTGTGAACATATTTCTCTAAATTTAAATCCATTTTGTAGTGTTTTATATTTAACTTGAACTTACCTAATTAGTGGGAAAAAGGGTTTTTAAAATTTTAAACTTAAGGTGCACACAATAGGGAAGGTGTAGGTTAGAGAGCAGTCTGTAAACCGTGCCGTAGGAGAAGCGAGTGAAGGAACCCAAGACACGTGTCCCGAAAAGTCAATGTAGAGGACAGGTGAGAACCATCTGCTTATTTGTAAAGTCTGTTCCTAGTACCAGAATAGACGATCTCTGTCATTTCAGAATGCTGGGCTAGGACCAACCGATGTTCAGTCACAAGAATCAGAGGTTTACTTATTCACCAAAATTGAGGCTACCTATACTTCTGGTTGGGGCAGAGGAAACAAAAACAATGTTTGTATCACAAATCTTTGTAACCAATTAACACAAGAAGGGCTTTGTGAATACCCAGCCTGTGGCTCACAGCCCTGGCTGTACATTGCAGTCACCGGCAGAGCTGTATAAACCATCCTGCCTGCGTCCCACTCCCTGATATTCTGACTTGATTGATTGGAGGTGTTGCCTGGGTGGCTTAGTTGTTAACATCCTCCAGGGGATTCTCCTGGGACAGCGACTGAGTGGGAAGAGCAAGTTGCCTGATGTTGGTTCTTCCAACAGAAGAAATTGAACATTTGTTAAAATGCTCTGCGACAGAAACTGTAAAAAGAATTCCTGCACAAGGTATGACTGGACGGCCTAAGAACATCCTTCTGATCTTAGGGTTCCAAATGTTATAAATTATTACAGAACCAAATCCATAAAATTAGTGCTCTAAGGTCAGCCTTCTCCTTTTTATTCCTCACCATTTCTTTTTCTTTACCCTGTTTTACACATTTAATGTAAACTTTAATGAATTACAGAGATGAGCCACTCAATTAGAGTGAGCTCTTCTATGTGATGGATTTAATTACGGATTGTCCTTAAATCAGTAGGATTTTGAACAAAGTCAGACTCAGTACCATCATTTGATAATTCAACAGATATTTCTGGAGAACCTGCCACAGGTTTGTGCTGGGAATATGATGGTGAGATGAAATAGGTATAGTACCTGCCCCATGGGGCTTGTACTTCTATGGGGGAAAATCTATTATACAATCCACTTAATAAACACTAAATTATAATTGAGGACAGGATGATCAATAAATGAGCCACAAGAGCATGTAGTGGGAATTTCACTGGTTAGTGAATGGCAGTGATGACCAAGGAGTGAAGGAGGTGACCTTGGGGACCGAGGGAAAGCAGGAAAAGCTTCTAGCAGAGGGAGAGGAAGGACTCCTTTGATCCCCCCCACTCCCTATTCCTAACTTTCCTAAAAATAATGATCAAAAATGTCAGAAAGAAAAATTCAGTACACCAATTGAAAATTTGCCTGATTAAAAAATATTTGCAGGCTTGATATAATCAGGAAAATTATCAATGTATTTAAACAGTGAACAGGGTGTTCTTTCTCAGACGTATTCTGGCAGAAGATGAAAAGTTAAAAGGAGCAGATGAGAAGAGAAAGTCTTCTGGGAAATAGGGAGAAACTCACATTTTCTTTTTTTTTTTTTTTCTTGAGACAGAGCCTCAAGCTGTCACCCTGGATAGAGTGCTGTAGCATCACAGCCCACAGCAACCTCCAATTCCTGGGCTCAAGTGAGTTTCTTGCCTCCACCTCCCAAATAGCTGGGACTGCAGGCACCTGCCACAACACCCGGCCATTTTTTGGTTGCAGCCGTCATTGTTGTCTGGCGGCCCGGGCTGGATTCCAACCCGCCAGCTCAGGTGCACGTGGCTGGTGCCTTAGCCTGTTGAGCCATAGGCACCGAGCCGAAACTCACATTTTCTAATGAAAAATATGTTGCAGGATTTGAGGAATGTTCTCTGGAGCACAGTAATGACATTGGCCTTGGTGAAGTGGGAGGACGGGGCGGGGGAAAGGGGTAGGGTGTGGCAGCCCCTGTGTCATTGTCAGAGCATGTGTCATCTCACGGTTTCACTTACCAACAAACATTATCCTGGGGACATACTGGCCATCAGGAGACAGATGCTTGTCAGTTGTTTCATACTAAGATTAAAAAAAAAAAACAAACAGCTCATTTTCAAACTTGTTAACACAAGAATATATCCACTATGGGGCCAGGCACCTTAATATATCACAAGGCACAGCTCTTTCACAAGGAGTTTCAGAATTCAGATGGGGAGTCAAGTTATATGCATGAAACGATAAGTAAGATAGACCAGCACATGCTGTGGAGCACAAGGAAAGATGAAGAATGGAGGCGACAAAGAGCAAAGGGGTTCATAAAGGGAGAGTTTGGAAGCAGTGATCGTGTTTGTGGAAGAGACATTGGATGAGGTAGGAGAATATCGATGAACGAAAAAAGTGGAGGTCTTTTCTGGAGAAATTACAAACAGAATTCTCTTGAGTGTTCATAATCCATTTAGCAATTTTTATTAGAATTTGTCTAACAAGGCACAGTACTTATCTCATGAATGCAGAGTCCATTGAGAGATAGAGGCAGGAAAGTGAACATTGAGGATCCAGTGGGTGAAAGGGGACAGAGGGTGTACAGGGTAGCGGGCACCCAGGGTGCAGGTTCCGCTAGGACTTTCTAAAGTGGGTGCGAGGGAATCCTACAAAATCAGCAGGAGCCAGTCGTGTGGAGCAGAAAACCACCCTGTGCAGGGGAAAAGCATGTGTAAAGGTGTGGAGAGCAAAGGCAGAGCATTTTCTCATATGACCAAGGGCTGAAGTACCAGAAATGCAGGGGGCAGTGGGGACAAGGCTGCTGGAGCTGCTTCAGGAGCCAGTGCGGGGATGACTGTGCACAGTTGCTGTTGCTTGTGCAGAAATAGTTAAGAACCATTGGAGGGGTATCAGAGAGGCACCATGACTCCAGTTTGGTCTTTAAAGCAATTACCCTGACAGCCACATGAGATTACACAGAGTTTATCTTGTAGGCAGGAAGCCAGTGAGTCACACTACAGCAAGCTAGTAAAGTGGAAAAGTCCTACGTTGAAAGAGTGGTCCTGAGTTTATAGCGAAGTCATCAATAGCATGAGTATTTAGAATTTAACAGTGCGAACTTCTTGAATAGCACCACTTTAAATGAAAAAGGGATAGAGCAAGAAGAGCCATTTGAAAAACCTGAACTAAGATCATTAATTCAGTGTGGAGCCTACTGGGTCCAAGCTAGGTATGAGATGTCTGGACATGGTTAGATAGATGAGCTGGAAGGTGTTTCATATTTGGGTCAGATGTGGGAATTATCGGTGTGTAGGAATCTATTAGAGGCAGGTGTAGATGAAGTTGTCCATTGAGAACCTAAACTGGGAAAAGAGAAGTGGGTCCAGTAGAGATTAATCAAGTCACTAAGGTGGGTAGAAAGAGGAGGAGGAAATGGTGCAGGGAGGCGATCATGGTGACATACGATTAGTATCATTTTTTATTTGTTTGCATCAGAAGGAAAATGGAGCCCATTTGTGTACGGTAGAAAGAACTTGCAAAGACAGAAAAACTGTGTATGAAGAGGGGTGGTGAAGGTGAAGTAAGGTGAGAATGCATGAAACTAAAGCACAAGAGGCCACGGCTGCATTGGGAAACCAGAGGGGATTAAAAATGGATGCAGAGAAGCCAGGCTTGTAGGGGGATGGGCACAGGGAGTAATTTCCAAAATACAGAAACTTTCCAGTTGTTATAGCAACAGAGAAAATATCACAGGAGAGCATTTTTCAGACCAACCACGATTATTAATTACTCCATAAAAACAGACATGTCAGATGGATTATGGGTAAAATGAAATTTCTTTTTTTCTCTGCAATTTATGAGATGGAATATTTAGAAGAGATCCTAGTTAATGTGGTATAACTGAGATGTACGCGATAAATAAACCATCCATTGCAGATAAAGAGCTCTGGGTGGTGTTAGAGATGATGAAAAGTAAACTTACCACTAGATTGAGGAGGACAAACTGCTCTGCCAGTTTCTGAATATCTTTATTTTCAGCAAACACTTTCTTTAAAGCTATAATATAAAGAAAATCATCAAGCATTCATCTTAGCATTAGTTAAAACCATTGTTCTCTGTTAATTGCATTTGAAATACAATACTTGAGCTTTAGCCAATGATGAGTGAAGTTAGTATGGATGGCACTGATTACCTCTGCTTTTTGCATTCACTCATTGATGCATCTATCCACTTCTTTCCAGATTACATTTATTGAATGGCTGTTATGAGGAAAGCATTGTATTACGCACTAGGGATAACACGGTGGGAAGAAAGAACATGCGCTTTGCTCAGAGAGCACAGATGCTCATGTGAGAGACAGGTCATAAACAAGTAAGAAATAAATAATTTCAAGTGTAGATATGTACTTTGAAGAAAGCTAATGCAAGGAAGGTGAGTAAGAACTATGGGCTAGTCAAGGTAGATGTCCCTGAGAAGGGACATTGATGTGAAGGAGTGATGCATTTCAGAGGGACTGAAAGGGCAATAGGTTAGAGGTAGGTAGGAGTGAGCTGAAGGTAGAGCATGTCTGAGGATTAGCATGAGAGAATGAAGAGAATGAGAGAATGGAGAAGGCAAGAGAGGGACAGGAAAGGAAAGGAAGCTATCGGCCAGATCATGTCCAGCCTTGTGGCTCATGGTCAGGAATTTGGTTTTAATTTTACCATGAACATGTGAACAATAGGGTCTGACTTATGTTTAACAGCCTCACTCCGGCTTCTGTGTGGAAAACTGGCTATAGGGTGACCAGTTAGGTGTCTATTACAGTAGTTGAGACAAAACCTGATCATGGAAGCAAGAGGAAGTGGATGGATGGATTTGCGTAAGACCAGCTACATAATGCAGGGTGGCCATAAAGTTCGTGTGGATGGTCACTCTGTATATTAAATCCAGTGCAAAATGAAAACTACAGCCCCTATTTAAGAATTATAAAGGATTTTAGACAGTGACAGCAGAGCATTAAATCAGGCATAGGAATCTTCCATGTTCTGCCTCCTGTGTGATCACACTGGTTACGTGCCCATAAAGCTGGTACTGGTTTTAGGACATGTTTTGAAAGTAAAGCTAGTATTTGCTGATATATTGGATGTGGGATATAAGAGAAATAAAGACATTGGTGATAAATCCTAGAGCTTGTTTTTCAAAATATGCTCTAATGGTTAACACAAAACATGAAAATATTTGAAATTACTATAAAATGTTTTTATTACGCAAAATACTCTTTCACCTGTGCTAGGATCTAAGGATACAAAGATAAGTGAATTGAACTCTGGCCTTAAGGCCAAAAACCTATGCAAAATTACACTTAGAAGACTAAATTACCTTGACTGTGTGGGCATTCATCCAAGTGGTGAATGATCATCAAGGGTTTGTTGCTTTAAGAGACAGAGATTGGATAAATTGTAATGAGATTGCATTTACATACACATGCCACTAGATGGTGATCTGAGAGCTCTGTGTAACCCTCATCTTTACCTTGTCTTGGATTTGTATAAAGCTTCTTCGTATGTCTGAGTCCAGATGAGTTGATCACCCCAACCTAAACCAAAATGAACCAGTATATTTAAAGCTTTCGTAATTTCAGATCCAAAGCAACATTAAAGATAAATATATTCTCTGTGCTAAAGAAGAAAAACCTCTAGAGAAAGTAGAAATAATTATAAACAATGATAAATCTAGAAGGAACATATACCAAAAATGTTCAACACACAAGTTTCAGTGCTAAGAGTTAGAAAAGTCCTTCCCAATTAAGTAGCAGTTGTAAGCCAACGAGAGCGGACTCCTACCTCTGGAGAGGGTCTGGGGCAGCTTGGGTTGAGGGTCCTTTGTGTCCTTTTTAGCTCCAGGTTTGACTGTGGTATCCTTGGCCAGAGTATAGGAGAGGGCCACAAGAAGCAGGAGGGCTGACACTGAAATTCTCTCCATGGCAAATCTGATACAGAAAACAAACACGAAGTTAATCAGACAAAAAGGAATTAGCGATCTTCAAGATCCGCAGATTGCAGCTCCACGATGGTGGAACACAGCAGGGCCTGAGGCTCTGTTGAGATTGGACACAGGAGATTGGAGTAAACAGCCACTTTCTGTAGAATTTTCCTAAGAACACACATGCTCTTTGACTCATAATTAGGTTATATCCCAATAAATCCATTGTAAGTTGAAAACATCTAACTTAAAATGCGTTTATGATAGTCCCTCCTTTCCTGAGGTTTCACTTTCTATGGTTTCAACTACTCAGGTTGAGCACGGTCTGAGATACGTGAGTGCAGCACAGCAAGATGTTTTGGGAGAGAAGCCACATTCACATTATTATACCATCTGCTTATAATTGTTCTATTTTATTATTATCATAAATCTCTGACTGTGCCTAATTTATAATTAAACTTCATCATGGGTATATATATATATATATATATATATATATATGACAATATACTATTTAAATTTCACACAAACTTCATGGCCTCCCTGTGTATATTTTAGTGCTATCTGCACTTTCAGGCATCCACCAGGGGTCTTAGAATGTCTCCCCCGTGGATGAGGGGGACCATTGTGATACACCTGCTGACCATCATAGCTTAGCCTTGCCTACCTTAACCATGCTTAGAACACTTATATTAGCCTACAGTTATGCAAAAGAATCCAACACAAATCTATTTTATAACAAAGTGTTGAGTATCTCATTTAATTTAGTGAGTACTATACTGAAAGTGAAAAACAGAATAGTTGTATGAGTAAATAGAAGTGTCATTTCTACTGAGGTCATACTGCTTTCACACCGTATAATAAAGTAAAAAAATTAAGTTGAAGCATAAGTTGGGGTCTTTCTGTATATAGCGTAGACATCCAACTATCCACATAGATATAAAAATGTAGATCTCTAAAGATAAGGAATTGTGTATGTAGATATATATCTACATAGAAAAAGATAAATATAGCTATATTTTAAGAAAACAGCTACATTTAAATTTTATATTCAAAAAATATTGCTGGATGCAGTGGCCCATGCCTATAGGCCCAGCTACTTGGGAGGGTGAGGCCAGAGGATCACCCGAGTCCAGGAGTTCTGTGTGGTAGTGCACGATGCCTATGAGGTGTCTACACTAAGTTCTGCATTAAAATGGTGACCTTCCAGGAGTGGGGTTTCACGAGGTCGCACGAGCCCATGTCGGAAATGGAGCAGGGCAAAAAGCACAGTACTGGAAAACATCTTAGGGGTCATCTCCTCTTTTCCACCTCCCAATGCCTTGCTGTAGAGATAAAAGAATATAAAGTTAAGAGAGACAAAAAGAGGCGGGTTCAAAAGTTTTCTGGATTTTGCTATGTTGCAGTGCTGGGTTCCACCTTCCCAGAAACAATTACCCTAAACATAGACACTTCTATAACCTTCAGTTGAAGTAGAAACATTGCCACTGAAGAATGAAATAGGAGTAAAATGATTTTTTCATTTAGAACCTGCCATGTTTGTCACTTAGCTGAAGACTGGTACCCACGCAACTCTTTCTCTAATGTAACATTTATTCAAACTCCATATTAGCTCCGAATTCACCCTGTATTAGCTCCAAGACGCATCAAGTTTCTTCCAGTGAAATGATTTTTTGAATCTCTGTGTGGGCCTATGTATGTAGGTGGTAGTGGGCATCCACTTTAGTGCACTAAAATATTCAGGTGGGATTCATAACACAGAGAAATAAACACCATCAGTGTCTCTTTATCGAATTCCTGTAACCCTCTTGGTAGGCTACAGTTGATTTCTAGGAAAAGCTGTAGCCAATGCCTATGAACAGGAAAGTGAAGGGCAGGATGAGTTCCATGAGGGGGGAGGGAGAGAAGAGTGGAAGAGAGTTGCACTAGCAGGTCACGAAGGTTATCCAGGGGTCATAACGTGAAAAGGTAGAGATTTGAAATTCTGGTAAAGCCAAACACTAACATTTCATAAAAGGAAAATACGAAACTACAGCATCTAACTCTAATGTCGGTCTAGGTTTTGAATTAAGTTAGACTCTGCAAGGGGTGTGGGATGGATTGTGTTTGTTTAGTGTTTTTAAAAGGGAAGATTTTTACAATCTGATAGCTTGGGTGGGAGCCTTTGCTAAGCATTAGTTGATTTTAAAAAAGGTGTTGCTAAGTTACCAAACACAAATGATGTCTTGCATTAAACCCATCAATTATTATCAAAGTCATAGTACATAGCCACAAAATATCTTACTCAGAAAAAACATAAGCAGAAAGCAAGGAAATACATTCTTCGTTTTCTGCATCTTTATGAGATTCGGAAATGCCAATGTCAATTTTTGTTTTCTAGACTTCTGTAAAAACAACTCAAGTGTACTGTGAGTCAATAATACCTAGCCGTCTTAGTGTAAACACTTCTTTTTAATGTTAAAACAACCTAGAACTTTTATGTGAGAAGAATTATACTTTTGGAATATTAGCTGGTTCAGAAATTTATCATGACAAGTGACTACTAATTTATCAATTAGCCTCTCATTTTGTATTCTATTTATAACAGCATCTACGTGTAATTTGCAAAGGCAAAGCATTTCATTTAGTCCACTGACAATTCTTGTTGTCCAGTAGCCCTCAGGACCCTTTGCTTTAGCTCCACAGATTACAGGTGGGAGCTATTGATACATTATTGCTTATGTTTTATGGCATGATGACTCAAGGAAGGCTAATATAACTCCTGCTATACAAACATCCTGCGCTGGGCTGACTTTCTGAGATTCACTCTACTGAGTTTTCGAAATAGGAATAGACTGCTCTGCAAACTTCCTGCATAAACCACCTCGAACTACAATGCTAACCATGCAAGTATCGATAATATGGAGGCACACACAAACACATATGCATGCCACACTGAAACCAGCGTTTTTACTGGCCACTAAATTCCTGTCTTCTTATCCTTAGCAAGGGATGAACTTGCAGAACATTTCAGTGTCCACGTTTGTGGTTGCTTCGCAAGCAACTCTTTCCTCTGACAGTCTGTCCTACGAATTTAAAGATTGAAACAAGAGTATCTTTATACCAGACAGAGAAGAAAATTGCTTCTTGATTTGCAATAAGACATTCCGAGTGGCCAATCTGAGCTGAGGTGTTAACAATTGAGGAGCCCACAAGCCTTTGCTTTAAGCCCGGGGGAGAGAAGCAGAACATTAGATGGTGACTGAAATCCCTGGACCGCGTCCCAGGCTTGAAAACTAGAGTTCACCTACTCTTAACCCTCTTGTTTCCTACAGGAAAAAGCGTTACTTTGAACTAGCCCAGGAATATTACACTCTGCCAGCTCTAGGCAAAGAAAGGCCCCAGTAAGCCTTTGGTGGAAATTCCATCATTCCTTCTCCAAATCCCACTTCCTTGCCCTTAGAAACTTGCATTTCTCTATTGATTGCCTGCAACTTTACACAGCTATTAGAGTCCAAAACTCGTTCTAGCCAGTACGCTTCTGCAGCTACTGTCAGGAGCCTTACCTGTATTTCCCCACCCACCTGCCTGTGCGAGGCAGCCACCGGGTCAGTCCGAGCTTCTGAGCGTGCAGGTGCCGCCTAGCCTCTATTTATGCACAGAGACGCACTTCAATCCCACCCACTGATCCTGTATTTACATGTGGCTAACTCGGAAAGGAACCTTCCTTTCCCTAAGTGATTGTCTTCCCTGGGTTAAAGGGTTCCTTATTTTTAAAAAACAAACGTTGCACACGGTATGCTTTTCAGTAGTCAGGTTTTTTAACTGTTTGTGCAAAAATATTGTTAAGTGGTTTGGAAACCATGGGCAGAGTGCCAAATCCAGGTAAGCTTTAAATGAAGACTTCTGATTTGCCTGAAGGCTGATTTGTCTTTATGTGATTGGATGGAGTTTGTGGGTTGTAGATTTTTTTTCTCCCCCTTGTGCAGATTACCTTTATTTAGTTGAGAACACACAAGAGATGATTCACAATTCTGACCCTGATAGTCATATAACCTGCCAAACTCCAAATTATTTTCCACGATACACTTCCCTCCACCTGTCAAAAAAATATACTATACCTTAACTACAGGTATGAACAAAATACAAATTAATATAATATTTCAAAGCTTGGGCAAGTTCTTGGAAAAAACCAGCCTAATACTATGAGCTTGTAATAATTACCTTGCTGTTGGATCTATGCAGTAACTTCTGTCCGAAGAGTTCAAAGGTATTTCAGAGATATCCCTAATCATTTGCCACATTTTTTCAGACCTAAAAACTAAGGTCTGCAACTATTTTTTTTTTTCACTGAAGATTGTACAATTATTCAATGAGGATTTTAGAACTGGAGTTTTCTGTCAGAAAATTTTTAATCCTGTATTTTGTTCATGAAGCTACATTTGGTCTTTAACAGCTCAGAATGGAGAAACATTTAACACCTGAAAATTAGCTAATAGAATTCAAGCCCTATAAAACTAAACTTCTTAAAATGAGTTAAAATATTTAAAAACATATTTCAAGAACACTTTCAACAAAAACCTTGAATTCTGTGGGTAAAACAGTGATTCTCAAAATATTAAATTTTTTTTCAATCCTAAGTAAGTTTACAAAGATAATTTCTTTAGGAGTTTGACTAAGAACAAATATTTAAGCTAAACTCTTAACACTAGAAGGGCTCTTATATATAGATCCTTAATCTATTTAGCCTATGGAATATTCAATTCAACTCCTTAATTTTGCAGGTGAAGAAATAAGGATGTCAAAAAAAAAAATTAGGGACTTCTGAAGGTCCCACAAGCTGCAGCAAGCTGCAGGCAGTGGTACTCAACCTTCCTAATGCTGAGGCCCTTTAATACAGTTCCTATGGGTCTTGACCAATGGGTTGAGAATCGCTGCTTTAGGGCAAGGCTGGAACCAGAGCCCAGGTATTCTCTACTCCTTCATCTGCTGAAACTGTAGAGTGGATGGGATTTGGAGTAATGGGATTTCAACCAAAGTCCCACATCCTGTTGAATGCTCACTGGATGATTTCAGAGACATCATTTAACAACTCTGAAACTTTGGTTTTTCTATCCATGAAATGGGCATAATATTGTCTTATATGACTGTTTTAAATATAAAATGAGTTAAAGAATGAGAAAGTATTTGGTGTATTAGTCCACTAGGGCTGCTGTAATAAAATGTCACATACTGGGGGCTTTACCAATAGAAATTTATTTTCTCAGTATCTGGAAGCTGGAAGGCCAAGATCATTGTGTTGGTGGGGTTAGGCTCTTCTGAGGGCCTCTCTCCTTGGCTTGCAGATGATTTCTTTTCCCTGGGTCTCCACATGGCCTTTTTCTATGGTACCTGTCTGTGACATAATGTACTTAAAAAAAAAATAAATACACCAGTTACATGGGATTGAGGCCTAGCAAAATGACCTGTTTTAACTTATTTACCTCTTTAAAGACTCTCTCTTTATATATAGCCACATTCTGAGGTGCCGGGGATGAGAACATCAGTATATGAAGTCTGAATGAACACAACTCATGACACTTGGCAATTACAAGTGTAATCTGATTTGTTATAATTAGCTTTAAGGATATCACAATTATTCCACTGTACTTCTGTGCCTAATCTCACATCAGTAAAACTCAGTGTCTGCCTGGTGGATAAGGTGTGGCAAGAGGGGGTAATTATTAGAACATATCTACACATGCTATTTAGCTGCAGAATCTTTGGCATAGCAGTCTTGGTGTGAAGCAATTAGGGTTTTGTAGATGGTGAAAATATGCTTTCAGACAAGAGGATGAGGGGTTTTTCTTACATGATGTTAAACTTCATTACTTTTAACAGTTACAGATCAGCCTTCTGGATTTGCCTGATATTTTAAAACTATGTTGTTAGCTGGGTGCAGTGATTCATAATCCCAGCACTCTGGGGAGGTGTGGTGGGTATGTTGTCTGAGCTTAGGAGTTCAGGACTAGCCTGAGCAAGAGCAAGACCCCATCTCTATTAAAAATAGAAAGACTAGCCAAGTGTTGTGGCGGGTGCCTTTAGTCCCAGCTACTATGGAGGCTGAGATGAGGAGATTGCTTGAGCCCAAAAGTTTGAGGTTGTTGTGAGCTATGATGCCACAGTACTCTAGCGAGGACAACAGAGTGAGACTCTGTCTCAAAAAAAAAATGTTGTTACTAGGTAAAATTCATAGGTATAATGAATACTAAACTCAGAACCAGTGACCTTAACAATGGTCATAATGAACTGAATGTTACACCTTTGTGTTTTAAACATTTGTGTCATCATGACTTCAGAGGTTCTCATTCAAGCATATTTTAAAGTAGTTTTTTTCTATTTTTCAGTAAAATATAGAGGCTTATAAATAATAACTAGCAATTATTGAGTATCCCGTATTCATTGTGTAGTTGACTCTATTGTTTCATTTATTCACTCATTCATCCCTTTGTCAAATATTCATCAACTTGATTGACATTACAAATATTATGCCAGGCATTAAAAATAGAAAAATGAAAAAGACACGATCAATTATTTAGGTAGTCAGACACATATATGGACATTGCAATTCAGGGCGATAAGCCATGCCATAGGGAAAAGCCATAGTTTATAACACTGTCCTTACTCTAATGTTATTTATAAACTGATAGAAGAATTAAGATAGAGCAATACTAAAAACTATTTACATTAGAACAGCATGCAATAAGGGACATGCTAGGGGCATAGACATCAGGTGTTATTATTTTTTCAGAGGAGGTAGAGATTGCTACCCATTAGAATGTTCAAACTAATGGTAGAAAGCAGGATTTCCAAATGGATGCAGTAACATAGAATTTGTAAAATATGTGTGATATTTAAGGACCAGCCTAACTGAAGTGAGATTATCTGGGTGGCTCATAGATGATGAGGTTGGAAAAGTGTCTTAGGGCTATTTGTTTGAGGGTTTTAATGCCATTTTGAGGTTAGACTTTACCCTCAAGATGAAATATTGGGAAGGGGTGTAGGAAAGCTGTAGATTCAGATTGGTTTGAGTCTGACTCTAGTTTATGACTATTACATACCTTAACTAACCCAGGCAAATCTCTTATCCTCTCTGTGCTTTAGATACTTACCAAGTGGGGAAAATAAGACCTGCTTTGGAGGATCTGTGGAAGACTAGGTAATAGATATAAAGTATTCAGACTGGCACATAGCACATAGTAAGCACTCAAAAATCTTAATTATTAATGCAGAATGTGTTCACCTCTCTTATGATCTGTTAAGTCTCAGTCTATTAACTCTATGATAGCAGAATTTTTGTTTGATTGGTCTTTGTAGCCCGTCATAAGCCTTAAACTTTTGATGTATTATGTATTGGAAAAATTAATTTAACTTGGTAACAACTTCACCAGACTTCATTATTTTTCTTTAAAAAATAAAAAAAATAAGTTCCGATGAGTGGACATAATTTGTCTAAAACCACAAAGCTGATGAGTAAAGACCTAAAATTTCTCATAATTGCTGATAATTAATGCAATATTTCTTGCAGTCCACCAGGCTGCCTTCAGGAAGGAATGAGGTAAACCTGTAGATGCATGCTATTTCAACAAAACTGAATTATGATGAGCCTTAACAGAGAGAATTGCAAATGACTTTTTGTACTCAAGGGGTAAGCCTCAAAGGAGAATTAGCAAAAACATGCATTTAACTGCAGACCCAAGTTATTGAATAAATAAGTTTTCCTTAGCTCTATCTTAGACAAATAGACACATAAAAATTTTTGTTTTGACATGGAGGAAGAATCTGCTGTCATTTGAGTTTATCTTAATGTCTGAAGGAGATTTTTTTTTTTTTTTTGCAGTTTTTTTTTTTTGGCCGGGGCTGAGTTTGAACCCGCCACCTCCAGCATATGGGGCCAGCGCCTTACTCCTTTGAACCACAGGCACCGCCCTGAAGGAGGCTTTTGTGAACTGAAATAATTGTTTCCAGGTACCTGGGTTTTAATTGATATTTTGGGTATTGAAGCCAAAAGACTTTAAAATCTAGTTTTTTTCTAAATCTACATCTGCAAATTAATTTTGTTTTCCTATGCTTTTATATATTACAAAAATATATTTTACTTATGAAAACAGTAAATTGGTCTAAAAATAAAAGTCACCTATTTTACTTCTTAGTGGTTTATTAAGCTCAATTTTGCTCATCATTTAAAATTAATACCAAAATTGGCGCATTTTTAATACATCATTTAGCTTAGATGTATTAAATGTACCTGAAATAACTAGATTCAATTTAAATGAATTAAATTCAATAGATCAAATAATAAATTCAATTTTATCTTTCAATAGTTAAAACTATATTTATAATTTAATTCTAGTGTATCTAATTCTCTTAAACTTTGTAAATGCACAACAGAGCAGGTTTGCAAACATAATTAGCAAAACCCTTCTAAGTATCTTATAAAGTGATATTTATATATTTATTAAACCCTTCTAAGTATTTTATTTATGATATTAAAATCATAAATGTCACCTTATAAATATCATAAGTAAAAATTACTACATAGCAAATCAAATTATACTAATTACTTTTATATGGCTCCACAATAAATTATTGTCATTATTTTTAAGAACTGGTAATCAGTGTATTAAAACAGTTGACTTACGTATCAACAATGGTGTCTTGATCACCTCCTAGCTCAATACTGATGGAGTAACCTGCTTAATGATCTCAGGACTGTGCAAGTTAATGAACTGCTTTTGCATTCTCATCTGGAATCGATCCCACACCTCAGAACCTTCACAAGGAATTTTTCCTGTAGTGATTCTCATAGTCTTAGTAGGCATCCAAACTGGTCCTTTTACTTTGAGATGTATTTCCTTTGCTGCTCTGATCAAATCAGCATACACCTTCTCCAGGGATTTTATGTTGCTGCTGGTTAAAGTAGTTTTTTTAAAATTTAACTTTCTAATTTAATATTGTTTTCTTTGCATTAATAATGTAGCATTGTCCAAAGGAAAATACATTCTAGACTAGCATTTTAAAGTCAATAGGTCATAATTTAATATTTAATTTTAAAAATGTAAAAAATTCAGAATATTACAGGGATATGCATGCTTTGGTTACATAGTTTGTTTTTGTATATTTTTAAGTCGAAGTTATAAGTGTGCTCTTTGCCCAGAATGGGTGCTTTGTACCTGTTTGGTATGAATTTACCTAAATCCTCCTCCCCCTTCCTACCTACTTGTTTTGCATTGAGTTTTACTTCCATATGTTTGGGGTTTTTTATTTATTTATTTATTTTTGAGACAGAGTGTCACTTTGTTGCTCTGGATAGATTGCAATGTCATTCTAACTCTTGGCAACCTCAAACGTTTGGACTTGAACAATCTTCTTACATCAGTCTCCCAAGTAGCTGGGACCATAGGCACCCACCACCATGCCCTGCTAGTTGTTCTAATTTTTAGTAGAGATGGGGTCTTGGTTTAGCTCAGGCTGGTCTTGAACTCCTGAGCTCAAACAATCTACCTGCCTTGGTCTCCCAGAGTATTAGGCTTATAGGTATGAGCCACTATGCCTGACTGTGTGCATAAGTGTTGATCAACTAGTTTCAATTTAGTATTGAGTACATGATGTTGATGGACTCATCAAGTATTAAAGTACTCAATTTAGTATTGAGTACATGATGTTTGTTTTTCTATTCTTGTGATACTTCACTTAAAAGAATGGTCTCTAATTCCATCCAGCTTGTCACAAAAGATACTAGATCACCATTTTTTTTATGGCTGAATAGTATTAATCCATTCATGTATTGGCGGACACTTGGAGGGTTTCCACATCTTCACATTTGTGAATTTTGCTGCTGAAAACATTCTAGTGCAAGTGTCTTTTTAATAAAAGATTTCCCCCCTTTGAGTTAACACATAGTAGTGAGATTAGTAGGTCAAATCGTTCTTTGAGGTATCGCCATAATATTTTCCATAAAGGTTATACTAGTTTGCGGTCCCACCAATAGTATATAAGTGTTCCTTTGTCTCCACATCTGCACCAGCATCTGTTGTTTTGAGACTTTTTGATAAGAGCCATTCTCACTGGAGTTAGGTGGTATTTCACGGTGGTTTTGATTTGCGTTTCTCTTATGATTAGAGATGTTGAGCAATTTTTCATATGTTTATTGGCTTCTAGGCTATATTCATTTGAAAAGTTTCTGTTCATGTCTTCTGTCCACTTTTTAACAGGATTGATTTTTTTTTCTTGTTGATTTGCTTGAGTTTTTTTGTAGATTCTGTTTATAAGCCCTTTATCAGATCTATAGCATGCAGATATTTTCTCCCTATTTTGTAGGTTGTCTATTAACTCTATTGATTATGTCCTTAAGGTAATTCTAATTTGGAGAATTGCCACCTCTGGTTCCATGGTGTTTTCCCAGTATCTTTAGAAGCCTTGGTAGTGGCGAAGCTTCCTGACAAACTTATTCTTTGCCAAGAGTGATCAGTGGTGAGTCAGGGGCAGGAGTGGAAAGACCATGGTCCCCGCATCTGGGGCTGTGTCTTCCTCAAGAAGCTGCTTCATAATAAATTATTTTGTACTTTTAAAATTAGAATTTTAATTCTGGGCACATCTTTAAAGTCATAGGCTAATATTCAGATTGCCTAAAATATACGTTTCTTCTATATTTTACAAACATTTAAATGACAACCACCCAAATGTTATTACAATATTGTCCAAATCTTAAATTTAACATAAAAGTCTTAATACTATGGGTTTGAGTAACTTCTTTGGCTCTATTCTTCTTTCTGTTCTTTTTAGGGGGATAATAAGATTTACTCCTTGGGTGGACAGAGGATCCCAGTTCTCAAGTTTGGGACCGTGACATGGGGTTAAAGGCTGAGAACCACTCATTGATATATTTAATGTTGTGCAATTAGATGTGTTTCTTGTGGGCAACTGCAGAGCAGGAAGCTCAGCATCCAACTCTGTAATAATCATCCATTTAGGAGGGTGAAGAAAAGAGGTACTTGGAAATCACAAAAAGTAGAGAGAAAGTATCAGGGCATCCAGGATAGGGACAAGACCCTGAATGCAAGTTTAGTAGGAACTTCAAACCACAAGGCAGCAATCTAGCCAGATAATTGGAGGATAGACCTGATTATATAAAAATCAGTTGCCTTAAATCAAAATTCAAGAATACTACTTATGTTAAAGTAATAAAAAGCCAAATCCTCTGATGCAGGAATGTATTACCACTTGGGGTCATGAATAAGGGTCATAAATACTTCCCAGTTTGCCCAGAAGACCCTTAGTTTAAGCCTGATGTTAGGCATACTACTAATTCAGACTGTTTACATTGGGTCCCAAAAATATTTGATTTGGGCAATAAATTGCATGGTCTACATGATGAACTCTATCAACTTTCTTTGCAGCAAAAATGCAAATATAGATATGCAGTATGTGCACACATAATTTTATAATTATTTCAGAGGGTTTACTTAAACAAATGAGTAAACCCAAAGATCTCTTTGAGGTAGCCATAAATTCTAAGTTAAAAACATTTGCTCTAGCATTCAAATTTCTATACTTTGCCATTTTTAGGGAGCCCACAGCTTGAGAATTTGGCATCCAGGTCTCCACACTTGTTTATAGCATAATCTAATATTTCTTCCTGGCTAGCAAAATTTTCATGCCCTGTATTAAGGAGGAAGAAATCATAGTCTCAGAGCCATTCAAGTCTCTTGTTTTCCTTGAATAAAGGCACACAGCAGGAAATCCTTTTAGATCATGGTAGAGAGACATTTTGTAGGGAAGGAGGAATAAAAAGTAATTTAAAATGTATGAGCCTCCAAAGTGCTTAAGAGATTTCCTTGTGAATGCTAATCTTTTTGAAGGAAGATGGGCATTTAGAAAGGAGACATTAACATCAATCTTTTGGAATTTGAAGCGAGTAATCTCAGTAAATACTTAGAATTTCCAATAAAGTGATATGCTGTTAATGAGGTCAAATAGGCTGGACACAGGGGTCAAAAACCTGGATCTAGTAACTACCTCAGTCATAAATGAAGGGGAGATTTCATATACATTAAGCAGACGTGTCCTTAGCAGTTGACGTCTGACCCTAGAATCAATATTGTTAGATGGCAAATATACTTCTTAGGGTGGAGCACTGAATAAGCAGAGGTGCTGTCAGAAGCTGCTGTTTCTCTTGAAGCATGAAAGTACTTTTTACAAAAGCCTGATTTTACTTTGGAAGATAGCTTTACTTGGACTTAAGTTCTGTGAAATTTCTGATTCTTTTTTTTACTTTACTCCTTTGCAAGCTGTTATATCTGATGTCTTGTGGTCATGAGTAGAGTTTTCTAGTTTATTATCTACCCATCTGTATACTGGAATGGCAGTTGTTCTGGAAGAAATAAATGAATATCAATGTAATATGGAAATAACAAGCATATTACATATAAATACCATTTTGGTAACGATAACCCATGGTATATCATATTACGTAACTCTTCAGTTTGTAATGTTTTCTTTAACAGGCAAAATCTCATAAATTTTAATATTTTGGATCCACAGCAGGAAACATACTTTACTATTAAACAAATGACTCAAAAAAAAGTATTATGCTTATAATTTTCTAATCCATCAAATAGTAATAAATAATTTTATAAGACTTCATTTTTGTGAAAAATCAAAATAACTTTTCTGGGATCTATGATTTTAATTTGTCTCTGGTGAATATGTTTTGTGTGTCTTTGATACCAATTGATTTTGTTATGCTACTTCTTTAAATGAAAGAATTAGTTTAAAAAATCATAGTTTGAGTATCTCAAGGGATTTCTGAAAAACTGCTATGATTGTTACTTGAAAAAGAAAACAGAATTACTTACTGCTTTCACAAATTGATCGTTTTGGGGATGATTTGCACCGTCCAGTTCTTCGTTTTATCCTTAAAGTTCAGTACCAATGAGAATATAACACGTCCCGTGTTCTCAGCATTCTTCTGTTTGCAGGTGTTTTCCACATGACTCATTCTGTAATAACTTTATTCTTATATTCCTTAGCAGTAGGTCAGCCCAGAAAGCAAACAGAGAAGAGACTTGTCCCATTTCCTTTCTTCCTGATTTCTTTTAGACCTCGTCATCATTTCAAGACTGAATTTTGCTATGTTCAAAGCATTGCATTTTTTCTCTAATCTGAGCTTTTAGGAAAAGGTCCCAATTGTTTATTATTTATAAGCTCTGCAAATGGGGAAGATGGGTTTCAATTCAGCAAATATTTGGGATGTAATTTTAGAAGAGTATCTTAATTACAGTTAAACCAGTTTTCTATTATTCTCATTTTAAGTTGGGTTGCCAACTGAAAGGTTCTCTCAGTAAAGTAATTCAATCAACTAATTATTATGAGCATCAAACTGATGAATTTGGTGAATTTGCTGAGGCTGCAAATATGGGTTGGGGGATATCTGAATATGTTTAGGGCATGAAATGTAAATATTTTATAAGTAGATTTCCATGTGGCATAATTAAGATTGCTTTGCTAAAATACTAGACTTACCACTCAGATTAGCAACAAACTATGCATGCATAGGCAAGTAACTTACAGATTTTTCAAATGAATAAATGGACATTTTGTTTATGATTTAAAGTCTAGTTTCATTCAATTCTTTTTTACTAGCCTGGATGAGGCTCATTTTATACTGCTTTTAAACGAAAGTTTTTATTTCCTCAAAGTACTTTCATATGATTTTTATGTGACATGTCCAAACCATATCACTTACAGCCTAGATTAGTTTAGAAAACTGAGATTAGTTACCTCCTGAAGACGGGGAATAGAAATAAAACAGAAAAACTGTGAAAATGGTAAAAATTCCTGAAAGCACATTTTAATACAGGGGCCCTCAAACTACGGCCCGCAGGCCACATGCGGCCTGCCGAGGACATTTATCCGGCCAGCTGGGTGTTCTTGCCTCTGCTACCTGTCATGTTTAGCAGCGGACTCATCCCCAGAACGCAAAATCTGTTAGCAGAAAAACCATTGGTTGCATTCCCAAACAAAACATGTGTGGATTCACTGGAAAAGTTGCAAAAGGAGTTCCAGTTGCAAAAGGAGTTCCTTCATCTCCATGAATAGGACATACAGCTTTTCCATAACCCATTTTCTATTGACGTTGAAAATGTGGAGGTCAGTCCCTGAAGTTGCCGCCCCTGCCACCCCTCTGCCAGCTGCTCCAGTGCTACCTTGGGCATCGTCTCCGGCAGGTGGGAGCCAGGCGCTGACAGGTGCGGTGGGTGCAAGCACTCCTGCAACTCGGCTCCTGCTCTGACTCCAGCTCTGCACAGGCTGTGGCTTTCCAGCTTCTCCATGGGGCTGGCCTGTGGCACCTGGATGCTCTAAGAACGTTTCCACTGTTGCTCGGAGGATACATGCAGTGGGATTCAGAATTCCTGGAGAATTGCCTTTGTGAGAAGCTGGACGTATTTCTTTAAATTCTGTCTCTTAGTTTTTCAAAGAAACCATCCAGTAGGGTGCCAGCTCCACATACTGAAGGCAAAGGGTTCAAACCCAGCCTCAGCCGAACTGCAAAACAGAAAAATAGCTGGGTATTGTTGCAGGCGCCTGTAGTCCCAGCTACTCGGGGGGGGGGGGGGGGGTGAGGCAAGAGAAACACCCAAGCCCAGGAGATGGAGGTTGCTGTGAGCTGTATGAAATCATGGCACTCTACCGAGCGTGACAAAGTGAGACTCTGTCTCTACAAAAAAAAAAAGAAACATGAACAACATTAGTAATGAATACTTTGACTGCCACTTGCTTGATGAAGGTTTTGCTGCCAAGGACATTCTGGACCAAAAAATCAATGAAGTTTCCTCTGCTGATGATAAGGATGCCTTCTATGTAGCAGACCTCAGAGATGTTCTGAAGAAACGCCGAAGATGGCTAAAAGCTCTTCCTCATGTCACTCCCTTTTATGCAGTCAAATGTAATGACAGTAGAG